>JAABLK010000143.1:0-52505 GCA_012295415.1 Phytophthora chlamydospora | reverse complement strand
TGCTTTCTGCCTCTGAAGCTGCAGGCGCAACATTCTTTGGCTGGATGTAGCACGAAGGTACGTGTGGTTACAAGTCCCGCGTTACGCAGTCACGATCACAGAATCAATCCAGTGAGGGCTCTCCGTCCCTCATTCTTCGGTATTCCCAGTATAACCTCAAGGATCGAGAAGTCCAAGAAGCAGCCAAGAAGCTCTTACCAAGCACTCCCCTACCAGTATGGACGCCAAGACAGAAGCCGCCGCCACGCAACCCAAGCCCAAGTCGACGCCGCTGTCGCCTCCGTCGCACGCCGAAGCCAGTCTCCATCACCCTTCGGAGGCCAAGTCGCCAGCGCGCTCGCCCGGCAGCCTGCTCAAGAGCCCTAGCGCCTTCGAGCAGAAGCCGCTGCGCATGCCCAAGCCAATGTCTATTTAAGCCTCGGGCACAAACAAGAAGACCTCCAAACGACTTTTCGTGAAGCACCGGAAACACTGAAAAAAAATATTTTTTTTCTTTTGCTCAATTGTTTTACCGGAAGTGAGAGCCGACGGGCACAAGCAGAGCTGTGGCTAATGGACCCATTCGAGAACTGTCCACTTGTAACAGGCATTCTAGAAGAAGAGAGCCGTCGTGTGAGGCCAGCAGCGAGAGTGGAGACACTTGATGGTCGTCGGATGTGGCGAAGCAGACAAGTTGGACGCGTTGGGGCAGCTCAAGGTCGTGGATCGGGTCGAGACTTTGAGAATCTTGGTTCCACGAGGCTCCGAGAAGCACGAGACCGTCTAGAATAGCAAACGTATTTTCAGGAAGTGGACAGGCGGCTGCAGTGTCCACTTCGGGAGATTCCGCTTCTTCACGTTGTGGTGGGAAGCGCAGCGTGCAGCGAACCGATGAAGACTCGGAAGTTTGATGCTGAAGCTGGGCGATCTCGAGGAGATGAACAAGTGGCAGTCCACTCGCGAGAATGCCAGGCAGCCACCACCGAGGCGGGCCGGAGCTGTCGTGTGGACGGAGATGGTGGAAAAACTGGTACCAGTCCTGGAAGTGCTGGAGCAAGTCGTGCAACGACCAGGACGAGGTGATAGGCCGCGGCAAAGTCGACGAGTGGTCGAGCGTGTCTGGCGGGATCTCGTTCCTCAGTATTGCCGCGATCTGCTGACGGACGTGAACATCCTCGATATCTGCCAGACGCAAGGACTTGTCCTTGTCGGCGTGGCTGTCATCGTTTTCACTCTCAGCTTCATCACTCTCGTCACCTTCCTCGAGTTGCGGCTCATGCAAGGATTTGGTTGTGGGATCTGGCCGCCTTTCCAGCTCCTGTAGACTTGAGAGAATTGCCTCGAAGACATCGGAACAAGCCTGAATCTGCGCATTGTAGACGCTTGCCATGGTCCTCAGTGCTGGTTCAACTTGCAGAGTCTCTGGTCGGGTAGGAGTCGGGTCCTCCTCCTTTTCCTCATTCGGAAGAACGTCCACGAGGTTCCAGCTCTCCACTTCGAAGCGAGGTGGAAAAGCTTCGGAAAGAATCGCTTGGACAACTTGGAGAGCGGATCGTAATGGTATCATGGCCGTTAATTCCGCAACGCCGCCCATGGAAACCGTGTGGTGGTCTGGAGCCCACCCGAAAGCCCCCATCCATTCCGGGGGAGGACAGTACGCCATTCGGATCCCGCCGGGGCTCATCAGGAGGTCTTTGCAGCTGTCGGTCACTGGTCCGCGACGGCTGGCGTCGTTCACTTGGTGTCCTAGTAGCAGAGCCCGGAGTTTCCCATCCATCGGCTGGTCAATACTAGCGGAATGCGTCCACACAAGGTCGAGCCATTCACTCATCGACAAGTCTGCACGCCGCACCATTTCGCTCGGGAACGCTAGGAATCCCAGAAGCAGCGACGAACCAGACGCGGGCAAGGCACTCAGGCGTCTGAATGAGGTCTTCGACGGCCCCAATGACAACGAAGACCCTCGTAGCTGGTCACGGATCGTCGTTTGCCGGACGCTTGGCGCTCGAGACTTTGTGCCCGGCTCATCGACCGAAGGCTGGCCCCAGCGGACCAGCTGAAGGCACTCGACGAAGAGTTTCTCAAGGAAAGTCAGCTCCTGGTTCCCTGCCGCCAAGCGAGCGTACGAGCTCAGCACAAGTTGCTGGTACATCCGACGTTCGAACACGTGCTGGCCGGTGCGACGTGGCTGGTGCTGCTTGTCTGTCAATGCAGCTAAGCACTGGTTGATCGCGGTGAGGAACACGTCGTCGCTGTAGTGGAAGAGCGGAGGGGGCAAAGCTCCCACGTACGCGGATCGAAGCACTTGACAGCGAAAGCCTAGCACGGAGTGGAATAGTACCAGCCCAGTAACCACTTGCCACAGATCCGGCGGTGGAAGTCGAGCCTCCCCGTGCTCGTCTTCGCTTGGTCGAGTGAACGCCGACAAGGATTGAACGCAAGGGGACAAGGTGAGTCGAAGCACGGAGGACTGAAAGCACTGGCACAAGGACACAGCAGTCTGGCCAGGTGTGCCAGCTTCCTCCTCGTCTCGGAAGCAAATTGCACTGGCTCGGAGATGAACGGGAAGTGCTGCCAACGTATCGACAGCAGCAACCAGCCGAGGATACGTCGGGGTGACCAAGTCGGTAGCCGAAAGGCGACGTACCATGGAGAGCGAAGACCGACGACCCCCACTGTCATTGAAGCGTTGACTTCCTTGCTCAAGTCCTTCAGAGAGGAGTCTGATCCTGCCGTGGCGTTGGAAAGCGGCAGAGCTCGTCCGATGGTACGAGCGGTTTAGGATCTGAAACAAACCTTCCCAATGCTCCGGAGCTGCGTTCTTCATGCCGACAACCGCAAGCGGCACTGCCTCCAGCGCTTCGAACTGGGCCTTCTCCATTTGAACAACTTGCTGGAAGTCGTCGGCCGTCAGAAGGAGTTGTCGGACAGCGCCCTCGTCCTCTTGTTCGCTCGGGTTTAAACACCGTGGGAAGACGTAAAGTTGATCCAACGGAACCGCTTCTTCCCTGTCGACTCGAGCTACCGACGCCAATTTCCCTTGGCCATCGTCGACGGCTGTGAAGGTTCTTCCACCAAGGAACTGGAGGACGCGAACTTGCAACGAGGCCGAGTTCTCGAGTCCGTGAAAGAAGACGCGCCGCGCGAAGGCGAAGCTGTGCAAGTCGTGCTTTGTGAGCACCAGCACGGCCGTTTGTTCCGGTACAGGCCGCATTGCTTGCAACCAGAGTCCTTGCTGCTGAGGATCCGTAGGGTCAGCAGAAGTGGTTGAACCGCGTCGTTGCAAGCTTCGAGGAACGCCGTAGCCAGCCAAAACGCGGTCACAGACGTGCTGCACGAGCTCAGGGAACAGGATGAGGCCTACACGCAGTCTCTCGCTCCTAGAGGCCACCCCGTGCATGGCTGACTGGATGAAAGCGTCGATGCCAGCGGTGCTTTCAGGCGTGACACCATTGAAGATCTGACTGACCACGCGTCGCTGAAGATCGGACCAAGACGTGGACAGCGCATACGCCTTGCAGGCTTCCACAGTCACCGAAGACAGCGCCGCGTCACGTTGTCTTGAGCTCGAAAGCTTGGCTTGAAGCAGAATCGTGCCAACGGACCGTGGCGTGCTGGCCATCTGCTCGCAGACGACGTTGGCTGGAGAATCCGCGCGCTCTTGAGCTGTAGGCTGCGGTTCTTCGAGCGCCATGACGACGTGCAAAAGGAAGCGATCCCAGTCTCCATGCGGTAGCACCAGCGGCCTTATGCGCGTCAGAAGCTTCGCTAGCACTTCAGAGGACACGCCGAGGGAGCTCAAGTGGCCTCGCGACGACGCCGAAGGAGCCACAACGTCCAACAGCATGGGCAGAAACACTGGCAGCGTCAGCGGAAGCGAAGAAGCTCTGGGTCTGGAGGTGCGGATGGACACGTTGAACGCATTGAAAACTGCAGCTCCAGCGCGAGCGAGCGGCGTGCACTGCCGCGTGACAAGACAGAGCTGTTCTCGGATCTCTCGGTGCTTCTCCTTTAAGCCTTGGCGCGCTTGTTGGATCGAGGCCAGTCGCTCCCGGAGCGCTTGCGTCTGCGTCAAAGGGAACTGGCTGGTCACTGCAGCAGCCTCGAGAAGCTTCGTCAGATGAGCGTCAAGCCCTTGGTACTCGTGTGCAAGCCGGGCATGCTCTCGCAGCGCTTTCTTGAGCTTGAAGCCTCCCGAGCTGCTCCAGATCTTGTCCGCCAGAACGTCAGCCACATCGCTTGGATTCAGAGACGCATCTAGCGTCGGAATCGTATCAAGAACCTCGTCAAAGGCTGCTCGGGAGGCCTGAGACGTCAACACTAGGCGGAAACTTGGATGCAAAGCGATGGCGTCTGCAGTGTCCACGTCGGTCTCCTCGCCGTCCAAGAGCGTTCCTGACCGTCGTTGAGGGACAACAAGCTGCTCAGCGCCCTCGACTCGAATGGTTGTCCACGTTAAAGCTGCCTGCAAGCAAAGGCCCCGGTCACTCGGCTCGGAATCCTGCGGCTCAACGTCCAGAACCAGCAGTTGATGGCCCAAACGGGCAGCCGAACGGAAGATGTCGTCGAAGTCAGGAGCCCTAGCGTACACCATGTCAAGCTGCGGCCAATTCCAGACGCGGCGAGCACAAGCAACCAGCAGTTCCTCCAGCTCCGGCGAGTACCGGGTGACCAACACCACCGGCAGCGTTGACGTCGCGGCGATCAAGGAAAGTAGCGAGGCCTCCCAAAGCCTCCGCCTTGAAAAGCCCAGCCCAGCCATGCCGGTGACCAGTTTCGTCGCGTCCTCAGCCTCCGCGTTGCCGTCTTCAGGACAGTCGCTAGCAAACAGCGCAGTCAACGGCGTCTCGTGCTCCTTCGTCTGCTCATTAGACAGTGTGCTTCCTTTCAAGACGACAGCAATGGACGGGAAGAACGTGCAGCACGTCGACGTCGGCGGACAGCCAGGCGTCAGGCCGCCATAGCTGCAGTAAGCAGCCCCCCAGGCCTGGAAAACGCGTAGTCTTCGTGACGAAGAGCTGAGGTCGCCAGCGTATGCCAGTGAGCCAGCAGACAGCAGCGCGTTCCAGGATGGAAGCGAGAAACCACGTCGCATTGAGCTGGCGCTTGCCGCTTCTTGTTGCCTCGTTCGATCCTCCTGAAGAGCCTCAAGCGCGAGGCCTCCGCTGTCGCATCGGGCTTCCAGCGACGAGATCTCACCGCTCAGTGCTTCTTTACGGGTCGTGGCTGCGTCGATGGCCGTTTGCGTCGCTTGCCAGGCCTCGTCGGCCTCCACGACGCGTTGCTTGCTCACCTGGAACTCGTGCATGATGAGATTCAACCGGCTTTGGGCCCTTTCGAGCTTGTCGAGCGTGGGCTGCACTTGCTGGCGTGCTGACGCGTACTGGTGAATGGCACGCACCCAGCCGACCATGGAGGAAGCGGCCACGCTCTGTCGCTCGACCTGCTCTCGACAGAAGCGTTCGTCTCGAAGATACTCGGCTTCTAGCCTGGCCAGCGTGGCTGCCGGCACTGCGTCCTTGTTGAACTGAAGCAGAGTCTGCACGACGTTGGCGTCGCCAAGCAGCAAGCGTCGAGCGCTCTCCCAGGACGGCTCGATCTGGAACAAGACGCACACCGCGCCCAGTACGAGATGAACCAGCGGCGGAGGGCTCACGAACGACTTGATCTCCACAATGTGGCGTCTGTCCACGAGCAACAGCGCTCGGTTGGCTTCCTCCAGACACGCCATAGGCTCCCGCAGTTCTCGCTGCGCCACTTCTTGCGCCTCGTTCGTGACTTGAATCTGCTCGTCCGCAGCGGCTTGGAAGCGCTGCATGATGACGCGGATCCGCTCGGCGTCCTCCTTCTGCTCTACGAGCTTCCCCGCGTGGGTGGTGAGCTGCTTGTCGATGGTACTGAGCTGTTCGCTCAAGAGGACGTCGCTGGACCGCAGCGCTCCAAGGTCTCGATCCAACCGGTTGGACAGATCCAGGAACCACGACGCTTTCGAGCGAGCGGCTTCTTCGCGCTTGTAGCCTTCCACGACCAACTTGCCGAAGAGCGAGGCCATCATGAAAGCCCTCGTCGTTGAAGGCCCTTCTTCTTCGTCGTCGGCCTCGAAGAAGGCGGAGACTACTGCGCTGTGCATGTCGGTTGCCATGCACACCAATGGCCAGAGACTGCGTTGCAATTGATGCAGGAAGTCGAGCAAACCTGGGGTGTTTCCGCTCTTGTGGTCGTCAAGAAGCTGCTCCACTTGAGTGTGGAAATGGCCGTACACGAGCGTACGAAGCGCGTCACGGCCGAGTGGAGCCACCGACACGACGTCGCACGTGGCGAAGACGCTGGGGCTGGAACTGCGTACAAGCCGCTCGTGTTTCTTGTCGATAACGAGGACAACGCGGAGCTTGGAGCACATCCGAGCGACTGCGCTCGCCCACTTGCCGCTGGTGACTCCGAGTGGCCTTGTGAGAGCCATGACAGTCGCTGCGACGCTCTCGCTCTCCACTTCCCGCTCACGGCGCAGATCGTCGCTGTCCTGTTGCCAGCGAAGATCAACGCGCGCCAGCTTGGAGCGCAGTTCTCGCTGGTAACGCATTTCCACGAGCTGGAAAGCGTCGAGTAACGGGGTGGTCGGTGCGTCTCGCTGCTTCTGATGCAGGACGGCTAACGCTTGATCTCTCGTGGCCTCCGCTTCGGACCGGATCTGGGCGACTTGCTCGGCGTGCTTCGTCTTGAGCGCCAACAAGCGCTCGTCGCAGACTCTGGTCGCTAGATGGACTTGCTCCTCAAGCGACAACGAGCCAGGCACTTCGCCTGTCGTCATGAGAGCTTGGAGCTGGTTCAAGACGACAGCAGGCAGCAGGTCAAGTCGCTTGACCACCAACGTGGCTTCCTGCCCAGCGACGCCGACTCGCTCGTACAGCTCCAGAAGAAGACGCTTCCATCGCAGCGTTAAGCACTGGGAAGAGCTAGTAGTGACGTTCGCATCGTCGGACAAACCCGACAACGTGAGCATCGTGCCGTTGGCGGGGAAGCCCGGGATCCTCGAGACATTGGCGAAGCGCAGCAACGTGTCCACTGCGTTGTTGGTGCTGTCAAGTAAGAGCAACCGCGCTGCTGGTCGAGCGAAGACGCGGTCGATCCGTGCGAGCTCTTGAGCCAGTGTGAAAGGCACAGGAGGGACGTCTCGAGGCAGCGAGAGCGTCCCACTTGACTTGAAAGCGTGAGGAACGGCGACGGAGCTGAACGTGCGGAGGTCTCGGTAATACGCTTGCACCGTGGCCGTCGCCACTGCTTCACTATCGTCTTCAAAGCTGATCTCGGCGTAGATCCATCGGCCGTGCTTGCCCAGTGTTCGATGCGGTGCATCGCCGTCGCCCAGGCCAGTTTCGAGGCTCTGTTGACGCATGAAGCTAGCGCTACTACGTCGATGAACTCGTGCAGATACGTCCGAAGCGTCCGAGCTAGCGCTGCCGCCTTCGACTTGAGTATTCGTCGAGATAGAGACGCCGCTGTAGTAGATATTGGCTGGCACGTAGGCCCACAGTCCTCCGGCGACAGCGCCTTGATACTGCTGATCGTTCAAGCTGCTGTACTGCAAGCTGCGGCGACTGCATTTGATGCTGAGTTTGCTGCCACTGGGTGTCGAGTTGGAGCTTCGGGCTGCAAACAGCGCCAAGAGGGTAGCAGGACTGGCATTCTCGTCATTCGCAGGCTGTCCAGGTTGCACCGAGCGCCGTTTAGACGCCACGATGAAGCTTAAACCTGCTTGAGGACCCAGCGACAGTCGACTGGCTCGAGCGCTGGCACGACGTTGAGCTACTTGGGCCACCAGGCTACGCATTCGAGTGATTTCGCTCGCCACTTGGTCGTCCTGGAGCGGCGAACAAAGCCCCATGGACGGTTCCCGAAGCGTTTGATTGCACTCGTGAGTCCACAGCCGTAAGAGCGTCTCGACGTCCGGAAGCAGGGACGGCTCGACGCCCGCAAGACCTTCGTATACCCGCGCCAAGTCTTGGAGACTGAACTGGTACATGCCCCGGAACCGATCCCAGAGAACTGTCGTCGCCGCGACAACCAAAGGCAGAGCATATTGGACGGTAGGTGCGAGTTTGCTAGCCTTGCCATCTTTCACCGGAGTCCAGTGGGTCTGCAAAGCTTGGCCGAAGATGTAGTACAGCTCCTCAAGTCCACAAGATGGAGCGACAATGGGGAAGAACGTGGCCGTGAGCTTACGAAGCGGCTCATCCTCTGTTGGACAAGAACGTGAGTAGTGCTCAACGCGCATGGAGGCCAGCAGCATGAGGTTCTCCACAGACGTCGGTAGGCAGCTTGCACCACGATAGACTAGCCCGCGTTCTTGAACGTAGCGGAGGAAGGCGTAGACCGAAGGGGATTGCGGCTGCTGCACGCTACCGCTCACGTAGGGACCAGGTACAGCAAGGTGCAAGTCGTCGACCATTAGTAGCGCCGTCTTGCCCGGCGGGGGCTCAAAGACTCCCGTCCGTTCTCGTTGAAGCATGCGCTCCAAGCAGTTGGCCAACTCGGTCGCTACGTCCGTCGAGTTGCTGGTTGGCATGGCGAAGAAGAAGGGGATGACGTCTCCACGGTCGAATTGCCGCACCATGGCGGCCTTGGTGACGTCCATCGACGGAGCGATGGCCAAAGGCTTCCCTTCTTCAGCCTCGACAATCGACGCCACCGTACGACTGTCCGTTGTGGGGGCGAGACTCGCAACGGAAGTTGCTCGGGATGCTTGCAGACTCTCGTTGTTGTCCTTCTGAAGGCGGAACGCCATCCACGTGACCAGCGAAATTTGCCGTAGTCGAAGGCGCTTCACGGACGCCAGCGTTTCCGCCTCATTCGTCTTGGAAGCGACAGGTTGTGGCACTTTCTCGGCGTCTTGGTGTGCTGGTCGCATGTTGGAGACGCCTCCGGCTGCGAGGATCGAGCGGATGACGTCCACTTGGCCCAAGAAGTTGCGCGCCAGCGTCGTACGGCGAGAAGTAGCGCCACCAAGGAGCAACACGCCGCGTCCGGAGCGAAGAGCTTCTTTCATCGCTGCGTGGACCATGAGGCTGGCAACTGTAGGCACGAACAACGTGCTGAGGCTGCTACTACTCGTCACTTGAAGCGGAATTCCTGGTTGGCTGGAGCTGCCGACAACGGGGACAAAGCGCAGTTCGGTCGGATCCATGAGCGTCTCGAACAAGTTGACGTCCGCGCCGCCGTTGACCCACGCAGGCGTGAGGTGGTCGAACTCGCGTCGAACCAAGTCACTCACCTGTCGCTGCGCTGCAGACTCCCCGCCAGTACAAGCTGCGAAACCCCATAGTAAGCTGTACACCAGCGCCATTTCCACTCGGATCTGAGCGTACGAAAGCTCCTGAGCGAAGTGCGTCGGAGTCCCTGAACCGGTCGCAAACTTGTCCTTCATGACGGCGCTACTCGGCTCCGGTAAAGAGCTCACGGTGCTCAGCAACGACTGGAGCATCGACGTGAGGTTCGTCACGCGCTGGAGCGGGGAAAGCCCGACACTTCCATCCAGAACGGCGGTAAGCTCGGCCAATAGAGACGTCTGGAGTACCCAGCGTTCTACCAAGTTGAACGTGTTGGTCGGTGTCCAACATTGAGCCTTCAAGGCTTCGGGAGTTTGGCTTGCTGCTTGTTCACGCTGAAGCTCAAGGTACCGATGCAGATAGGCAGTTGCGACGGCCATTCGGGAGTTACCATCGACGTTCTTCGTACGTCGATGAACCATCTTGGCTGAAGTATCGTCGATGAGCTCACTAGGCAACGGGAGAATGGTGTTCGCGTGAAGGAACGTTGGCGTTGCGTTGCGAAGCTGCGTGACTTCGAACAGGACGCGAAGGTTTGGTGGGAGCGTCATGAACTCGCCGTCCTCAAAGGCCAGAAGCGGCGAGGCAACAGCGGTGAGGGCAGCTAACAGACCTTCAAGCCATCGCATGTCGAGAGTGTCATCGAAGACGACCCACACCTGGTTGCGTAGATCAAGAAGCGAGTTCTTTGGCTTGGCTTCGCTCGTGGTGCAGTTCGGCACGTAGAGGTCTTGTGCTTCGCGGATGAGTTGGCCCATGAGACTCGGAATGCGACCGTGGCCGTCAAGGGAGACGCCGCCGTACAGTTGAGTTACAGTCAAAGCCATTGGCAGCACGACACGGATCGCTACACTTGGAGGTAAGTTCTTGTCCACTTTGGACAGGTAGGAGTTGGAGCGCTTGGATAGAGCCACCGGATTGGCACGGACTTGAACGGGTTGAGGTTCGCTAGGCTCCTGGGCTGTAGCTCCACCTTGGCTTCGTCGCTGAAGACACAGCTCCAGAGCTCTCGCGAGCACTTGATATGACGCCGTCTTGCCGACTCCAGAAGCCCCCACCAAGGCGACACTCGTGCTGAAGGTCAGTGCACTGGCAAGCGACGATACGGCGTCGAGCAGCAACTTGCGAGGCACAAAGCGCAGCTCACGGACTGCCAACCTGACGCTCTCCTGCAGCTCAATAGAAAGCACGGACTCCTTCTGTCGCTTGTGTTGGCTGAAGGCTTTGCCTGGGCAGAGGAAAGCACTTCCAACCACCATTTCCAAAGCGTTGAGCTGTTCCTCGTCGACACGAACGCGGAAATACTGCACGATAGCTTCTTGGATCTGTATCTGCTGATACTCTTGGATGTTTGCACTGCTTGCCTTCATCAGATCAACGTCAGCGATGATCGCCTTTAGCGCTGCAAAGCTGAACGGATTGCCCTCAAATCCCGGCGTTTGACAACGCACAAGATCGAAGGAAGACCGCGCGTTCTCCCACATGACCAACAACCTCTTCGCAAGCATACGAGGTTCAGCAAAGCCCTTACTCGACAACAAAGCCTCGAAGATGTACGTCCAGTCAGGTCCAACGACGGAGAATCGACTCAAAGCCTCCGTCCAGAGTTTCACGTTCTCTGCGTCGACCATCGAACGCTGCGTTGAAGGCACGATCACCAGCATCGCTGTACCAGGAAGAAACGTGACGGGCGTTCGGTGCAGATCCACGATGGGGTTCTTGGTCAGCACCGCGTGCTCGATCGACGTCAACGTGGTTGCCAATGTCTTGATCAATGAAGCACAAGCCTCGAGGCTCGTTGATAGCTGTAACTTCGCACAGAAAGTCCCACCGGAGTGAAGAGCTCCGATCAGCAGTCGAGTGGCGTGTGTGTACGACGTCACGGCTGCAGTGAACGTGCGTCGGCCCAACATGGAGCCGACTTGGAGACTCAGCGTTCTCTTCCCGCTTTCAGGAGGTCCTGTGAGGACGCAGCCTTGCGCGTGTCGAATACACGCGAACAAGGTGAACAGCGAGCGCAAACTGCTGGGCGTCACCACCGTGTCCTGGCTCGGGTTCAGGTACGTGAAGCCGTATGGGATGTTGAGCGTGTTCATCTCGACGTGGCACTCGTGACCGACAGTCGTGGCGTCATCCATCCGATACTTGAGTTGATGTTCCCAGTCAATCGCCAGACCTCCGGACGCTAACGAGGACACGGTGGACTGCACGTGGCTAGCAAGTGCATCGCGGTAGTGGATCTCCTGAAGGAACAGACACGTCCGTAAGGTGATCGCACGAGGCGAGAGCTCTGGAACTTGGGCTCGTAGACCGCGTTCTTGACGTGGTAAAGTCTGGTCTCTGACATTCGAGCTGTACGAGTCAAGTTGACTTGAAATCCGGTCGAATTTGCTGGTTCCTGTACTGAGGACTTCACGTAAACCAGCGTCAATGATCATACAGCGTACGACTCGATCCGCCAGTAAAATACTCTGCACAAAAAGGACGATAGCTTGTCAGTCTCATCATCGGCCTTGGAAGGAATAGGATCGAGGATTTCCTTGCCTGGATGGGGAAGAGACTGGTATCACGCTGGGGACTTAAGCCAGAGTCGTCGTAGCGAGATAAAATCTCGATCGCTTGCTTGGTCGATCGCCGAAGTTGTTCAGCGAGACGCTTCTCGACTGCAGCCAGCCATTGCTCCACGGGTCCTCGAGCCTTGAGGTTCTTGCCCATGGGGATCGTCTCCGCTTCCCCGTAAGCTCGTGAAGTCACCTGAAGGATGTCTTGGAAGGCATTTCGAGTGCCGAAGACGATCTGGCCGACGTTGTCGAAGCACTGGAAGAGGAACGACGGGATGCAACTCACGTCTCGGCTCTTGGACAAGAGCGTCGCTAACTCCAGATCCGAGAGCTGGAAGAAAGCAGGAAAAACGTGGCGCTTGATCTGTTCGGGAAGATCAGTTAGAAAGCTGAGCAAGAGCGATGCCAAACCTCCTTTTCTTACCTCGAGATGATCCGCTAGCGTCTTCGCTGCGGCTTCGAAGCCCTCGAGGATTCCTTCCAACGCTTGTCGATGCTCTGGACTCACTCCGAACGGGAGACACAAGGACCGATTGAACAGCCCCAACGTCAACGATCGCCACGCATTGTCGTGCCTTTGAAGCTGCTTGGCTTGCTCTGGGAACGTCCGCGTGAAGTCGATGGACAGCAGACGTTGGGTGAAGTCCCATTTGCGTTGACACATCTGCAGTAACTCCAGGGATTCCTTCGTGAGTTTGAGGTCGTGCAGCATCTTCGGAAGTCGCTCCTGCACCACTAAAGAATAGGTCGACAAGTCCATGACGCGAAGAAGAACTTGGCTTTCCTCGATCAACGACGTAAGCTCGTTACAGTCGCCGACGCAGTAGACGTCGCGTCCGTCTCGGTCTTTCCGGGGCTCCACGGGGATCTCTCGAGCTTCCCAGGTACGCACGACGCTCATGAAGCTGCCTGCAATCGCTGCTTCGGCTGACGCTTCTTCGGAGATGTGGCGAATCGTTATACTGTGAGCTACAGCACCGACGTCAAGCAACTGCTGCACTTGCAAGTCGAGCCGGCTCACGAGAGCCTCGGTGCTGTCAGAGCCGTTAAGATGATCAGCTTCGTCCACTTCTTCTTCCGCTTTCTCCGTACTTTGGACGCTTACAGGAGCGAGTGAGCACTGCATCTTGTGCTCCAGTTTGCTCCAGTGACGCTCCGCCAGGTGGGGATTTCGAAAGTCTCGTATGACTGGCGCTAGGCCATGCAGCGTGGCCTGCAGCTTCTCAAGACGGTCGAGCTCAAAGGTACCGACGACCTGGACAGCACACTGCCGAATGTTGTCAACCACGAGATCGACGTGGCTTGCTACGATGCCCATCTTGTCGAGATCCACGGCCCGAATCGTGTCGGTACTGCACGCGTTCAAGTGTTCATCAGCCTCACAGACGGCGTTCCAGAGCTCCTGCAGCGATTCCATGGTTAAATACATAAAGGTTAACTACAAAGGGCGTATCAAGTAGTACGTACGTTCTTGAGCTTGAGCTCGGCTGACAGTGTATTCAAGTCCTCGAACGTTTTACTTGGCGGACGGAGATCGCTCGAGGCTTCTTCGAAAACCTGCTGGATATGAACGAGTCGACGAGCCTCCTTCTGCATATCGGTGGCTTCTTGATACAGCTTCACGGCGCTGTCACGCGCATCCTGACACGAACTGCTCTGAGCTGCCATCTCTTGGTCACTTGCTGCCGACTGTAACCAACTCATCCTTCGTGCGAGCTACAGATCCAGTACAAACGTGTCAGAAAACAACAACCCATGCGACTAGTTTCTTCATGATTTCATTTACCTTCAGGAGGTTTTCTGCTAACAGAGGCGCGTAGCTGTGTAGATCCGTGTCACGACTCGAGTAGGCTTCATTCACGTGCGTCTTGAGCGCTTGGAACTCGGGGTCACAGAGCTCAAAGACTTTCGCCGTCTCAGCTGGAGCACTGAACTTGAGTTTGCTTAGCACTTGGAAGAAGTCGTGGAGAAACGTCAAGTCCAGCTCCTTGTCCATCACCTCGTCGTACACTTCCTGAAAACAAAAATAATAAACAAAGCTTGAGCACAATACTGCGTAGAATAAACTAGAAACACACAATAGCCACGTACCTGAAGATTCAAGAGATACGTGGTGAAAGCGTCCAAGTCCTGCACCACAGGCTTCTCGATCTTCTTGCTGGAAACGTTAACGTAACGAAGAAACTGGTCGCATTTCTCCCGTGCCAGTCGTGGTAGCAGTTCCCTCATAGCGTCCAAACATCGAGCCGGAGACGGGGAAAGGTCTGCCTGGAGTTGACGCATGTCAAAGCGAAGGAACTCGACATCAGTCGACAAGTTCAGCCTTTCCAGCGCCGCCAGCTGCATCGAACAACAACAAGTACAAGGTGAGTTTGGTGGTAGATGAAAAGATGAACTACTAACGACGTACCTGGTCCGAGAAATGGGTGGCATCGGCTGTCATTTGGTCGAGTGTGTACTCGTTCCGACGGAATTGTCGAGCTTTAACGTCGAAGTTGACGCTCTCATTCTGCTGGCGAAGTTCGAGAACGTTGGCGTAGCAATCCGCCAGTTCTGAAGCGCCGCGAAGGACACTGCGAGTGAGGTCTTGGATCTCGTCCCGGACGGAGAGATAGTGCGCGTCTTCTTCCATCCTTTCCAGGAGCCGATCAGCTGGACATCGGAAGTGATCTTCATCGCCGCCAATGCCTCTATCGCTCTCCCCGTTCTCTGGTTCATCCTCTTCCGCTTGAAAACTGACATGTCTCCGCGCTGCATTCGATGCTCGACGCGATGAATTGACAGAGAAACTTGCGTGGAGATTCAACGCACGGATGTCATCAGCAAACCCGAGGACAGAGCGCAACTCCGGACTCGACAAGAGGGGCGGCACCTCACGAAAAGCTTCGGTAAACCCGACGATGAGGTTCTGTAGCGTGCGAACGAGCTCAGCGAGTTCAGGCTTGAAGCTGATCTGGTAACTGCGGCGTCCCCGCTTCTCTGACTTGATACCAGAGCCCACGTCAAGTGTGAACAACGGCTGTCGACCTAGGCATGGGATCGCCAGCACTTCTTGCTCGACTGAGGACGAATTGTCGACACCATGTCCAGTATTTTGTGAGGAACTAGACGTGTAGATCGACATGTCGGCAGTTGTAAAGTGGGGAAGAACCAGAAGCTGCGGTAAAGCGGTCTCCGCGACGTGAAAGAGGTCGTCGATGCTGAAGGAGTCAACGTTAGCGTCCGCGCGCTTGCTGAGGCTGTGGAAGAACAGAGCTTCCAGCTTGGTTTCCATCGCTACGACAGACAAACTAGTGCCTGCTGCCATCCCAGCGTTCTCGTCCTCCGTAGCAGATACAGGGGTGCGAAACTTGCCCTGCCAGGCTGCGTGCAAGAACGCCTTGATCTGCTGCTTTGTGATGGCAGTTCGCTGGCTCGGTCGAGGTCGCGTGGGTACCGACGTATCGACACTTCCTTCGCCTGCAGACTGGAGGGAGTTCTTCCGTACAGAGCCAAGTGTCTGGTGCATTGCGATCGTCAGGTCTTCGCGGTCAGCGAGCTGCCTAACCGTTCCAGCATTCGCTCCACGCAACACGAAGCTGGTTAAAAGATCGAGGCTTTGCCTCACCACACGTGCAAACGTGTCCAGCAGTAGAAAGTCGACGAGCATCGCGAACTTGGTGAGTTGTCGGCACTTCCTTCGCTTGATAGACGCCATCGTCCAGCGAATATCCGCCAAGTCGCCAGCTTCAGGTGTTGGTAAAGCAGCCGCCTTCTCCGCCCGTGTACCATACTCGGATATACTGGACATCAACAGAGCTGCTCGTGCTTCGGCAGCGTCGGACGTCGTAAGTCGAGTCGAACGAAAGTGTTTGTGCTGCACCAGCTGCTGGTGGGCCGATGCAAGGCCTTGCTCGCACTGAACGTAGCTTTCCAAGATGTGGAAGTTGCTGCTTTTACGAACGGAGAGGGCGAACTCGTGGCCTGGAAAGCCTGCATGTAGTGGTGCCGTGTCGTCCAGGAAGGCGCGACAGACTCCAGCTAGGATCTTCTGGATGCGAGTCGTCACCTGCTGAAACTCTTTAGTCCGTGCCTTGACAAACTTCGTCTACTCAAAGACCAGAACAGTGTTAATAGGAGTTATTCTACTCACCAAAGTCGAACGTTCCTGTACTTACGTTGGCAGCCGTGAAGTCCTCCAAGGAAAGCGTTTCTCCGTCGAAGTTCCACATTAGCTGCAGCTTGGACAGTCGGAACAGTTCGACCCGAATGTCTAGCATCCCTTGCAGCAGCACCGGGTACGAGAAATAGCTCTCCGAGATCAAGTTTTCCCGCGCAGCTTCGCGCTTGTTCCCTCGCACCCAGTGCCTCCAGCCAAGAAACACTTTGCGATACCGAAACCTGTACCATACACCATCACAACAAGTGAGTCAGCTCTAAAGAGTTGGCTCAACCATTCTACAACACGGGGGATTCTTACGCTGAAAAGGTCGTTAGACTGCGAAGCTTGGCGAACTGGGCTTTCTGGGCTTCCCAGCTACCCAGAGACAGAAACGTGGACTGAAAGTTGTCGCTCTTGACGTGGAAAGTGTAGCCCGATCGGCTGATAGTGTAGTAGTCCCAGTGTGCATCCTGCATTTGATTGATAGTGCCGCCTCCAAAGAGCGATTCCTGGTGGAGCAAAGTGGAAACTTGGTCAAAGAAATACACAAAATACTGCGACCCTAACGCAAAACTTCGTACGTGAGTCACAGGAGTGATTTCGTAGGGATCATACGGGAGTCCGGGCTCGAGGAAATGGCGGGGAACCGCATAGACGAACGTGTTATCCGCGTTTTCTCGCGTTGAAGCTAGTAACTTGTCACCTGTACGGGCACAAAGACGTCAATGGAGCTTCTCCTTCCAAGTTTTACGTATAGTTTTACCTCGAGATTGACCTGAGCGAGAGCTTGAAGCTGAGCTACTTCGTGGCGCCTTGGCTGAGTGGGAGACAACTGACAAGCAGCTAGTAAGCGAAGACGTGCTCTTTTCGCGAGCCCGGAACGGTTGGGCGTAGCGAGAACGAGCTGCTGCCGAGTGAGGACGTTTGATTCCACTTGCAGCTCTTACTGCGCTGGATTCATCCACACTTTGATTCGACGTGGGGAACGGACTAGTTCGGTATGAAGGCGCAGCAGACGCTGAGAATGGACGCTTCCCGTGGCTCAACGCCATTCCCCCCGTAGCTGACGCTGCCCCAGGTCTCAAAGCATCCTCTTTGCCCATTAAATGGTGAATTGCTTCACGTTCTTCACTCTGATTGCTGGACGACGCGACTTGCCGGTCTTGGACGAGCTGCATGCGATGGCGACTTACTCGACTAGCTGCAGCAAAGACGGCAAAGCACACGTCAGCGAGAAAAGCCTTTGCCCACTCCCTCTCCTTTTACTACCTGCTGTGGCGGACTTTGGGCGCATGGGCGGCTTCATGAACACCCCTTTCTGCTCGCTAGAAGCTGCAGCTCCCGGAGCTCGTGGCGTCTGCTGAGAAGCTGCTGATCCGGGTCGAGGACTCTGCAGACGCTGGCGAAGCTACACACGGCAGGTCAGCGCCTGGCCATTTAAAAAGCTTGAAACAACGTTTCGTACCAAGAGCGAAGACGAAGACTTCATTGCGTTGACGTGGGAGGCCAGGCGGTCCGGTGCTGAAGTTGTCGCGTCGTCCATGACGTTAGCCGGTAGCGAGCTCCGCGAGTTCCCAGCCGTGCGAGGCCGCAGCTTTGGCGGCGCGCCGAAGTGCACATGGTCCTGCATGAGTGAGAGCCCAAAGATGACGCAGTCTTGCCTTGCTCCTGGACGACGGTTCGCTTGGGGATCTGTAGTTTTGAAAAAACGCTTTCAAGGACACTCGCTTGCACTTGAGAAGTCCGCCAGAATGCTTCTTGTTGGTCTTCTGGGCTCCACGTGCACTACTGTAGTGGCTTGCAATCTCGCTCGTCAAATACTGCTCACACGCGTTTGATAGCGTGACGCCAATTCGGCAGGGAGTGCTCCTCCACTCCGACTATTTCCCCAGGCATCCACCTTGAAAGAGGTGGCCACCGAGCAGTGGCCATGTAGTTCGAGAATGCTGTGAAGCTCCCGACCTCCATAGATGACTTGCAGCGGGTGTCTTGCTTCTATTGCTTGACATCGGCATTCTGACGTGATTGCAACTCCTTTGAGGCATGCTCAACCTGCCATTCATCATAGTGCAAGTTTCGACGATGGAGCACGACCTGCTGTCCGCGTCCACCGCTGTGACCTCCTGCAGCTCTACGTGGAAGCGTCCGGTGCTACCCGAGGCCTCAGAGTCTCCACCCGATGTCCTACTGCATGTGGAAGGCTGCGCGTTCGCGTTGCACTTGGAGGTGATACAATGGCGCTGGCCCTGGCTGTACGACCAGCTCGAACAACTCACGAATGGAAGACCAACGAGTACAAGTTTCTCTCCGTTCAAGCTGCAATTGCAAGCGGAGAAAGAAGCCAAAAACGCGAAGAAAAGCGCGCTTTCATGTCCTCTACAGACCATCACGCTGCTCAAACCACTGCTGTACACCAAGTGCCTCGCTCCAAACCATCAACATAGCATCGAGCGCGAAGACTCAAGTGAAGAAGAGCAAGCGTTTCGCGCTGGTAGAAAGAGACAACGCCAGGGTAAAGTGAAGACCCTTGGATGCAAGGAGAACGACGTAGGGAATCGAGGGCAAGGCAGCAAGCGAGCGAGGAGGCTGTTTGACTCGGAAATGATGGCCGATTTGTCAATTGTGGAGCCTCCATTGAAGGTTATCCATGTGGAGCTGCTGGGCGCTGCGGCGATCGCCGTGGTGCCTGTGATAGAATACGTTTACACTTTCAAAGTGCGGCTACTGCATGACTCGAGTGCGATGCCGACGCTGCGGGTGGCGCAGTGGGTGAATATGGGGGACCGGATCCGCTACTCGTGCTTGAAAGTAGCAGTTCGCCAAGTGACGTTGGGTTCGTGGATGGAGATCCTGACGGCGACAGACACACTGAGCAAACCAGACATGCGACGGAACCTCTGCTATCGGTTGGTAGACTTTCTGTACGAGCTGCAACCGGTGCAGTATCAGACTGCGAGCGACAAACTCGACGTCTCGCGCCTTCAGATGATCGACGATCACTTCCTCATCGTGCGCGTTGTCGTCGCGCTGATCAGCAACGTGCGTCTTCTCGAGTTCTGGCTGAGACTGCTGGACGCTCTAGTCAAGTGGCTCAAGCGTAAGTTTAATTCACCCCAGCTACCGTCACTTCCAGTACTGCACCAGCATTTCGTCACTGACTGGGAGCCGTACGTGGAGCTGCCTCGCGTCGAGTGCTTCACGAACACCTCAAGTGCCGCGTCTGTACCGCTCCACGTGACGCTGTTCGCGTTCGGCGAATTCGTTCTCCAGGCTTGCGTCAACGCCACGGGCCCGTCGCCACTGCTATGGCGAGTTATTCGTCGAACGTCGCCCAAGTTTTTCTCCGAGGATCCTGAAGTTGTGGATGACGCGGAGGCACTCGCTGGAGACCCCGAGTTCTGGATCCGTGGCCAACTTATCGTCAAATACCAACCCTCCGACCGTGACGGGGCTGTCGTGACGGAGGAAACTCAGATTGAGTACCAACACTGCGGTCTTCAGTACTGCAAGTGGAAGTCGCTCGTGCCAGCTTCACCGTCGTCGTCGGCTCCTAGCACCAGTCCACGGGACGAAGGCTGGGTGAACTACGAGGACGCGGTGCACAACTACTACCGTCGAACCGTGTGCACTGTGAGCGGCAAGTTGTTCTTGTGGGGAGACCCGATCTGCAGCTTGTACCACCAACTGCTGTACATGACGCTGTTCTACAGCGCGCCGAGTAATTTGGGCCCCGAAGTGGCTGACATCATGACCGTGTCGGAGATGCAGAAGTTGCCAATGGACACGCTGGTCCTGGTACTTTGCAGTGATCGTCTGCGGATTCCCGACGGAGAGCGCACGCTCCTTCGGCGCCTGAACATGATGGTGTTTGGCTTGGATGTTTACCACCTCGGCGCAGACGCTCGGCTGCCACGACCCTGCAAAGGCCGCGTTGAGGACGCGGCCAGACTTTACCGCTGTGTGCGCTGGTGCTTCGTGCCGCTGGATGACATCATTGCCACGCTGAGGTGGGCCCCGCGCGAGCTCAAGCTGTACGAGCTCATAGCCGAAGGTCTGCGGGACTCGAGCCGCTGTCACAAGCGCCGACGGCCATTTGGCTGGCGCAAATTCCGCGACGCGTACTTGATCAACGAGACGAACCTGAGCGAGTTCGAGATCGAGGCCGGCGACCTCAACTTGGCGCCCAGCACGGCCGCCGGAATGAACCTGCTGAGCCCGGCGAGTCGATATGATGTGGAATGGGGTGCAACACGAAGTTGAAGTGAAGTGTAGCCATCGGACCAAGTGGTCCTTCGAGCCGGAAATCCAGCCGTCATGTCCACCCAAGACTGGCAGAGGCGAGGCCAGTTACCCAAGCATCTTGGGTTAATAACTGTGCCACGTGTGTGCTTTACCATTTTGGATGTAGCAGACGGCAAAGTGGCGAACGTCGGAACCTATTTACCCACGGCAAACTCAGCAAGCCCAACCGAGAAGCGAAATGGTCTCTGAGTCAAACGCTGCACTCGGATTCTCGTCGAGGCCATGCAACCTGCAGCAGCGACAGTGAAGCGGGACTCTGGATTCTGCCAGTGCGAAAATCATGGCAAAAACGTCAAAATTGCGGTCCACGAGCCAATCCGCGGCGTTTCCCCTTCATAAAAGATCCACCATTCAATTTCTGTCCAATCAAGATCCACCAAAAGGCCACCACACCACAAAAACAAAATGTATCCAAAAGCTCAGCGCAGCTGTTAGCTGGTCGCACTGTGCTGGCACCGCTCTTACGTTCACTTCCAGATTTGCCGTCTAGAGCAACAACACACAACTCAGTTTCCACGGAAGTTACTCAAGGAATTATGACCACGTTCAAGCTGCAGCCGCTGCTGCTGCTGCCGCTTCTATCGCTCTACTGCTCCATGGTCATGGCTCAAGACTCTTCTCTTCGTGGCTCCACGTCCTCCTCGTCCTCTTCGTCCACAGACGGCATCGTGGAGACCATCTCCAACACCATCCAAGTCGGCCCCAGCATCGCCGCCGTCGTGGCCATCGTGGGCGGCGCCGCCATGACGTCGTGCGGTTACAAGCTGCTTCGCCCCACTATGTTCGCATGCGGCTTCCTCGTGGGCGGCTACATCGTCTCGGCCATCGTCGAGTACATCGTGGATGGCCACAGCTACGAGCGTACTGCTTTCTGGATCGCCTTCCTGGTGGGTGGCCTCATCGTGGGCTCGCTGGTCGTGTCCATCTACAACGCCGGCATCTTCCTCATTGGCGCAGCGGGCGGCGTCTTCCTTGCCACCATCATCAACGCCTCCTTCGGCTACCGCATCTACCCGAACGACCCCACCACGGGCTTGCTCATCCTGGCCATTGTGCTGGGGCTTATCTGCGGCCTGGTGGCCTTCAAAATCGAGCGTCTGGCTATCATCGTGGCCACGTCGCTTGTGGGTGCTGTGGTGCTTGTCAACGGTGCTGGCTACTTCATCGGGGACTTCCCCAGACTCGCGGACATCAAGGCCTACCGCTACAAGGACGAGGACGGAGACTACGTGTACGACGTGCCCTCGGCCTGGTGGGGCTACCTCGTGGCCATCCTCGTCGTCTTCGTGCTGGGCCTGGCCATCCAGATCAAGAAGACCGGCAAGAAGTAGAAGCACGTAAGCTTATCACCATATTAGCCCGGTATTCAACCTCGTAACCACAGGAATCCACAGCTTTTGAATTGTTTGCCAGCCCCATGTAATGCACCAGCTTCTACTACAGCTGGATGGCAGATGGAAGCACGTGGCGTTGTCGGCTATACCGAGTCATGGCGTGCCCTCCAGATGGAGAGGCGTACGGGATCCAAAGCGTTGCCCGCTCGTGGCTCTTTGAAAGGGTCGCAGCGGATCCCGTCGAGAATCCTATCGATCTCATGAACGACCGTGAGCAGGAGCTTCCGGACGAGCAGGAAGCCACGAAAGCAGATGGACAAGCGACCGAAGATAGTGCAGTGGAATGGCCACGACATCTGAGCCCGTACGTCGCCGTGCTGCGCAAGACTGGCGATGCAGGGATGCCGATTGCGCTCATGATGAACGGCAGGAGCGTCTCGCCTCAGCGTGTGCTCTGCTTGCTGGACTTCGTATCGACGATCAACACGCCGCTGGTTCGGCTGTGGTGAGTTCGTGTGGATGTGGCCTTGACAGATCACCATCCTTATCTTCCTGCTGTGAATACGGATGTGTAGCTTGTCCAAGAACCCGCTCGGACCGGAAGGAGCTCGTTTGCTGGGCAGCGCTCTTGTGACCAACAACACGTTGCAGTTCCTGGAGCTGGACGCGTGCGAGCTCGTCGGCAGCGCGTACCGGCCGCAACACGATGGGATCCTCGCGCTGTCCAAAGGGATCCAGAGCGTTCGGTCGCGCCTCTGCTACGTCAAGTACGTGGGGCTCGATCCTTGCCTTGCTCTTCGGCTCGGTGATGACTCGGTTGGTAACCTGTGCCGGTGTTGCTTTAGCATTGCGCGCAACGACTTGCAGCCCGAAGGTTGTCGGATTCTGCTGGGCGCCATGGCCTTCCACAAGACGCTGACGGCGCTCGACATCTCGGACAACATGTTGAGTCTCTTCAACGACAAGCAGGGCTACCTAGCGCTGTCGTATCTGCTGCAGTACAGCAAGCATCTCTGCTGGCTCAGCATCGCACACAACCCGCTCACTCCGACGGCTGCTAGAGCTCTGAAGGATTCTTTGGCCTCGAACCACTCGCTCACCAGCCTGGACGCCTGGAACTGCGGCCTCTCAAGCGAACAATGGCTCAACTTTGCGTCGCCTGGAACTGAAAATGCCACACCAACCAAAGCAAACGAGAAAGCCAACAAGAAGAGGCCACCTGGGCTCCTGCACGTCTTGAAGTGCTAGCATGTATCTTGGATTCATTGCTCAAACACTGTGACGTGGATGATCTCATCAAGGCTCTCACCAAGAAGTTGAGGCCTATCTCCGAGAAAGAAGGCGGCGTTCGCTTTGTGGAATCCGTTCTGTTGTATGGGAGAAAGCTCACAGTTGGCCGCCCACTTAAGTCCATTATCCCGGATGCGCCCGACGGTTGTCCGCGGCTCGTAGCGAAGACACAAGACACATTTTGCTGACAAATTGGCTGATGAGTTGGTCCTTTGCGTCAAGCACTTGACGGGCATCAACAGCTACGGGCGCTGCTGTCCCTCGGACTCCGTTGACGATATCAAGCAGAAGATACAGGACAGCTGCGGGATTGTGGCAGATCAACAGCGCCTAATCTACCGAGGTTGCCAGCTTGAAGACGGCCACGAACTCTCTTACCAGAAGATCACGAGTGAGAGTGTGCTCCATCTAGTTCTTCGACTTCATGGTGGTGGAGGGCCTCTTCCGCCACGCAAAGCCTTCGCTGATGCCACCGACCGCGCGAACCTGAACGAGCACGAACTGTCGAGCGAAGCGCCTGACTGGCGAATATGCGCTGAAGGTCTCAACGTTGAAGGCGAATGCGGGAATCGCGAATGCGAGTCATTCGGAGAGATGGTGATTTTCAAGTATGGCTTCGACTGAGATGTGAGCTGTCCGATGTGCTACGAGGACTTCAAGCCAATAACGTGCGGCTTCTACAAGTGCTTGTGGAAGTTTGAAGGTGTACGATCGAGTGACGGCTACTTCTTTAGTTCACCCTGGCAGGGGCGCTTCGACGCGGAGGAAGACCAAGGCTCCGTGGAATGGGACAGTTTACTCATCATAGTCAAGTCACAGCGCGATGCGATTGCAGCGAAGGTGCCTGGGCCTTCACGCTCCGTTGTTGTGCGCAAAGACAACGTGTGTTCCATTTGTTGGTCCCGGTTTGGCTCGACGGCGAAGAGAAACTTGGTCACTGCTCAGTGCGGCCACAGCTTTCACAGCGAAATGCTTCGAGAAATGGTTGGAGTGGTGCGGTGGGGAGGACGCGTGTGCGAGTTGTCCTCTTTGTCGGAAAACCATGTGAGCAGCGGTTGGTGATCGAGATTGCGCAACAAGAATCAGCTTTTGTTTCGCTGGTTTGCTCGGGGTTCACACTAGTAATTTGAAGTATTCAAGTTACGATTGGTAATACACCGACAGAAACAAGTTGCAGTTTCCAGTAAATGCGTTGTGTATAGGATTCACTTGCGATGGAGTGGTGTTCTGTGAGAAGCGCTAAAAATTAAGAGAGTCGAATCCGGAGCAAATTGTGCGGGTGGGTGTAAACTAGTTCGACCGGTGAACTGAAATTCTTAATGCTTCAGCTCCAGGCAGTTGTGTCTGCATCGCTAGCGAGTAGCTACAAATGAAGCGAATCATTGGGCTTCTGCTGATCGCTGTTCTATCCAGTTCCATCAGAGAAAGTAGCATATTGCACCGTGAGTTGTGAACAAGCTAATTCACAGTTGGAGCTACCGTAGCAAAGAACGCGCACCTGACTGAAGGGCGTGGAAAGTTTGTCGAGCTTACTTCTCTCGTTTTACGTGTAGCTGGATCTCGACTGGGGTCTCAACTGGGTGGAGCTCGGGTCGAAGTCGCGTCGAAGCTGCCGAAATCTGACAAAATTCTCGACTCGTCTAGAAGAAGTCTTGTTAGATAGTGGTGAGGCACCCTTTGAAGTAAGCAAAACCGAATGCTACGACGCTTTCCTGAGAATCTTCGATGCTGTAGACGGGATTTTGTAAGACGCAGGCGCTACCAGGGGCTGGACCTTCTGTCAAATCGCTCCAACTTGGAGCTGAATATCGAGGCACTCTCTGGCCATGGCTACTGCGTCCTTCCCTGGGGGTGGATAGTAGGCTGGGCTGGAACGGGGCTGCATCAGAAGGCCACCACAAAGCTGGATTCCGTAGGATCAATGGTGTTCCTGTACTCCCTGGGCCGGGCACCTCTGCTCGCGCTCAAACTTCGTGCTCAAATAAAATGCATCCTTTTGCCCTGGAGAAGTCGGTGGTTTGAGTCTTATCGGTGCTCTTCAAGCCTCTCACAGGCTCGCTGGTCCAAGCGTGTCGTTAGCTGTCGTTGAAGTTGGGTTGTGTACACCACACCATAATAATATAATAATATGCCCACATATTTCGGGCCAATCATCGATGGAGCTGCTGGACGCCATCGAGCAGCTCGAGGCGCCTGTAGCGACTCGTCTTGGACGCCAAGCAGCGCCCCAACGAGACTTTGATTTTGTGGAGCGACAGGTTCTGTTCGTCCAGCTGAAGCTGCACGAGTTGTGGAGTCGCAAGCGTGGAAATAATGAAGATATACCGAGTATTCCGTTCTACTGGGTCTTGTCCAAGCTACTGCGGCTGATGGAGGAGTATCCGGACGGCCTTACTGAGGCTGTAGTGGTGACAGAGCTGGCCAAGTTGCTCAAGCAGAAAGAGGCCGGAGAAATGGAGCAGGGACCGAGAAAAAAGCGGAAGATTCGGGATTCTCAAGACATGGCAGACTTATTGGCGGAGGGAGAGCTGGAAGCTCTGCAGGCCAAGGTCCTGGGCCACGGAGACCACAGATTGACGATTGAAATGGAGAATGCAAAAGATGTGGTGGCTCACATGTAAGTAGCTGTCGTAATGGACGTGAGGTGATGGCAGTTTCTGACGGAAAGTTTGTGGGTGTGGTGAACAGGTACTTGCATCAGAGGTTCCGGTCGTGCGTGGACTTCTTGAGGGACAAATTGCAGTATGAGCCCAGTAGGTGGGTGATATAGGAGTTCGAGATAGGAGAAAGACGCCCGCTAACTTCTTTTATGGTTGAATTTGAGGTAGTGTAGCGGCGTTTCCATTCCAGCCGGGGAGAGAGGTTGCATTTACCAATGCGAAGTTGTTGGAGAGGAAGGAGATCGATATGCCTTTAGTGACAGGGGAGAATGATCGAGTGAAGTTTACGTTGCTGCCCACAGCGTTTCTCACTGCACGACTGGAGGAAGCGAGACCGCTGGATCGGAGACTGTTGGCTGATTCCGTTGGCCTGAGTCGAGTGGATCAGCTGGTTAGTGGAGCACGAGACCCGGCTGCACTTCAACAGTTGATGCTCAAGGCGAAGGTTCTTGACATTGGAGCTATTCGACCATGCCAAACTCCGCTGTACGTCCATCGGCAAGTGATTTTACTTGGGGAGGAGGACCAGAACAGTGCTCGAGGCCCTGCTGGAGCAACAACGAATGCGCAGCGAGTGACGCAAGGCTTGCACTTGATGGTTCTTTGGGACGATCAGGTGGCTCTCAGTCGGTTATTCCGTGTTGGCGATACGCTCTCGATCTTCCATCCGTTCGTACACGTGTGCGACCAACACGACTCGGAAATCGTCCACATCTTGAACGAATACTCTTCACAGCAGCGGTTGATGTACTACCTCGAGTACGGCAGCGCCACCGTTCTGTTTTGCAAGCCATGCCGAGGCTCCGCCGTCAAGAGCCCAACCACGGAGCCAGTAATTAATCAAGGACAGAGCGAAGTGGAGCGACCTTTATCCCAGCTGGAAAACATCAAGCAAGGCTGGCACAACTTCTCGCTATACGCTCACGTACGCAGTATCACGGTTTCACATGGCATTCCATTGCTCGCAGCTTTCTTCTACGCCTATTACGATCCCAAGACAAACCGGCCAGGCGCCATGAACGCGAAGATGCAGCCCCCACCGCCGTTGGACCGCACCATCGTGTCCAAGTTCTACCTGGTCGTGATGCTGCAAGTTTACATTGCGTCTTCCGACCGCTTAATGACCGTTGAGATCACCGGTGAGAACGCGTTGGCAGCACTGCGGCTTCTTCCTGGACAAAGCGTCTTTCTGGATGGTTTAGTGGCGATTGATATCAAGTCGAAGCCCATGCGGCGCTTCCGAGAACGAGGACTTATCCCTGCTGCGTCGGCCTCAGCAAACCAAGCCGAGTTCGCGTTTCCGACGAAATCATACAGCACGTCCTCGTCCTCTGGCGTTGTGGTCTTGTGCTCGGATTGGGAGAGTATCTTCGGTAAGCAGTCCCTCTTCAGCAACAGCTCCAAGCTCACTGTAGTGAACACAACCTCAGGTCTTATGAACACTGCTCTAGATCGATCAGTAGCGACACATGGAGTCGCAAAGCACGCGCTTACGATGGTCGAAATGACCGTGACTGCTGCTGGCTGGCTGATTCCCAGCGACGCCCTCGGATTGCAAGGCTTCACGTGCGATGCAGCTTGCGAGAGGGGCCACTCCACGACCATAGCGCACAAATTCTGTATCCGACCTCTCGAGATGGTAACTCAACGAGAACGAGCGTCAGGGCCGCCCAAGTGGAAGTGTCCATTCTGCCAGGAGATGTTTTTCGGGATGACCGACACCGTACAGACGTACCGAGAGTTAGCAGTAACTCTCGAGAACGGGCGATCCCGGACCAATCCGCTCATGGTGCTATGTCAAGGTGAAGCAGTGGAGAGCTTGCTCGGCCTCCCGGCTGCCGACTACGTGCAACTTCCGCTCGCTGAAAAGCGCCAGACACTCGAGCGTGTGGTCGGCAGCGCCTTCCGTCTCGTGCTTTCACGGTGCGAACCTCGCCATGTATCGCTTCCAACGACTCCATCGCCATCTTCTCCTCAAAATATCGAGACAGCAACGTCCATCCACTCACGTATGGACATGGTGCAGCCCGTCGACACCTTCTCCGCCGCTCATCATTTACTCAGCGCACTGCAACGGAGACTGTAGCCATTTGTCACAGATGGCTGCACATCCAATCTTACATCACCCGTACACCATTTTCTACACAAATCTTCCACAATTTCGCAATACAAACCTCAAGTCACCCCTCTCCCCCCCTCGTCAGTCTCTCGTAACGCATTAGTATCAGACTGTCGTCGACCATGGCGTCCCCTTCGGCGGCGCTCACGCCCTCCACGACGCCAACCAAGCTCCACCAGCAACACCAAGCTCTAGCCAAGATCCTCACGCGTCGATCCATGCGAGTGTGGGCGTCCAAGTCGTCCCAGGAGCGGAGTAATCTGGCCGAGAACCTGCTCCAGCTCTTCTCCAGCGGGTCCTCCTCTTCCACGGCTTCTAGCGCCGCTTCCAGGCCCATCACACGCCGTCCAGGCGTCGAGGAAGTCAAGAACTGTGTGCTTACCAGCGTGTACCCTTGCTTGCCGCCTCAGTGCGACGCGCTGCGAGGAGAGATCTGGCAAGTGCTGCTCAATGTCTACAGACGCAACCAGCACGGCTCAGCGGCCCAGGAGTTCGACCGAATGCTGCAAAGACTCGGCAAGTTGCCCAGAGACCCTTTGCTGTGCGAGGAATGCACTGAAGTAGCTGAAATCCTCGAGCCAAAGGACGCAAAAGCCAGGGATCAAGTGCAGCAGCAGCTGGAGGTGCTGCTCATGTGGTTCCTTACCACCAAGAGCGTGGCCTACTCGACAGGCATGGCCCGCGTGGTGGCGCCTTTCTTCCTGCTGCAGATGCCGCTGCCCACCATCTACGACTGCTTCTACCAGTACTGCGCGCACTTCCTGCCCCACTTTGTGGTGGCCGACAGCCTCTTCGCGGACTCGCTAGGAGGCGGAGCTCCGCTCAGTGGGGGCTTAACAGGGAACAGGGGCAGTAACAGCAGCATGGAGGAGGCCTATGCGCCTGGAGTGCTGCAGAGATCGAGTTCTATGGACTCGACGACGTCCCTGGCCGAGGACAGCAAGCGCCGCGCGGACGAAGAGGAGGCCCAGGCTTTGAGGCGTGAACGCCAGCAATTGGTGGATCAACTGCTGAGTTACCACGCGCCGCAGCTCGCGCACTGCTTGAACCAGTGGTGCGGTAATGAGTGGAGCGTGGCGGGTCAGCTCTTCGCGGCGGACTTCTTGCTTGGGCACCTGTACCAGGTGATCCCACCGGCGGCGTTCGTGTACGTGATGGACCAGTATTTGCTCACGGGCGACTCGCTCTTCGGGCTCTTCTTCGTGATCGCAGCGTTGATCCAGCGTGAAGAGGTGCTGACGGCCTGCGGATCCACTGAGGAAGTGCAGGAGCAGATCCGCGCGACGTTCGACTTGAAGGCGTTTGAAGACGAGGAGAACGTCCGGTTCCTGTGTCTCTCGGCTTCTCGGCTACGCAGCAAGACGCCCAAGACGTACAAATGCTCGCAGCGCGAGGCCACGCCGGACATCAGATGCTCGTCGCGTCAGGCCATTGAGATCGCGTACGGTTCGGGTGCTGGCATGGCAGCGAAGAAAGTGAGGGCTCAGTCCAGCAACGGCAGCATGAGCGGACCTCCTTCAGGCGGCCTTAGCGCCCCGTCCAGCTTGGACCGGAAATCGACGGCTGAAGCTGCGGTGGATATGTCGCAGTGGGTCATGAAGGAGTCTCGCTCGATTGCAGGGAAGATCTTCTGGTACCACACGCAGACTGGGAAGACGCAGTGGGAACATCCAGCGGAGAAGCACGACCCGCCGTCCGCGTACTTCGCGTTGCCTATCAGCGTCGAGGAGGTTGGCGCTCAGCTCATGGGCGGCGACAAACCCAGCGACCAGCAGCAGGCAGGCACATGCAGCCTTCGCTTCTTTGTGGTCGATTGCCGAGGCTTGCGCAGCTCGGAAGACCTCAAGAGCGGCCGGATTCCAGTGGCGTACACGCTGGACCCTTCGGTCTTTGATTCCCCGGAGATGATCGCGAAGAGCATGGAAGCTTTCAACCCCATGAAGTCGCAGGTTCACGTGGTGTTGGTGGGTCATGGCGTTGGAATTCCCCCCGAGTTGGTGACGTCAGAAGACGTGAAGACCAGCATCCGTGACGCTGTCCGTCTGGACACGGACTGTCTTAACCAAGCGGCTCTCTTCTTCCAGAAGCGCGGGTTCCGGTTCGTGAGCACACTGGATGGCGGCTACTCGTCGTGGCACGCGTTCATGCGGGACCGCGCCGGTTCTTCCCCGCAGGAACTGTTGAATCACGTGGCAAACGAGTGCGTGTATTGCCGCTACGATACGATCCTACGCACGGGCGAGGACCCGCACAAGAAGAAGTCCAAGCCCAAGTCGCGCCGCAAGAAAGCCATGCCTACAACCACCTCGATGCCTGTGAACGGCGGCGAAGGAGACGCCAGCATCGTGTCGACCAGCGAGCTGAACCGCGCCAACAGCAACAGCGTTGAGAGTTCCGGCAGACCTTCGCTCATCAGGCCCCAATTGTCACTCTCGCGGAACTCCATCTCCAACATGAGGAGTAAGTTGTCGGAGGTGTCGATCCCGAAGAAGTGGGGCTGGCGGCGGCGGTCGTCGGGTACTGCTAGCAGCCACCAGAATGATAGCGGCTCGTCTTCCGAGGCGGCCACGGCTGAAGACGGCGGCAGCGACCACGGATCGTCCACCGACCTGGAGGAGAAGCACGACGATGCGACGCACGAGATGTTGCGTGCGGCACTCGAAGAGCCCGAAGTCGTGAGTGGCGAAGCTGCTGGCGCGGATGTCGCCAAGGATTCCAAGTTTGTGGGCGTCTTCACGATAGACTATAGCGACGACGAAGACGAGGACAACAACGAGGAAGGAGCCACGGTCAAGACCGACGCTGAGCCTGCAGTGGACGCAACGAAGAGCTCTGCGCACGAGACTGTCCCTGCGGTCGTTGCAGCGGCTGAGGTGGACCCCACGGCGTCGGCATGAACGACCAGTGAGAGACAAAGCAAATTTTGGATGTTCTCGCTGAGTGCGAAGATGAACGGTAACGAGGTGGCTGCTCCTGCTGGGCCGTCCGTCGTTCATGAAGTGTTCATAGCTAGGGTGGTGGTGGGCAGCAACAAGCAAGAGCGACAGCAGGCGTCAGGTGCACAAGTGTGTTTTAATTGATCCGTTGCGTTGGGTTTATCGAGTTGCACGGAATATACTGGAGATCCTCTCTTGATGATGTTGGTCGCTACTTGCCACGACAACGAGGTGGGTATCGTCCCTGGTGAAGGCAAACCTGAGCTCCTCTTACACGTTCACGGCGGCCAGGTACGAGATGGTGGCGAGTGCGTCGTCGTACGTGATGGACGTGTCGGGCTTGGTCCAGCCTTCGGGGAACATTTCCTGCAGGAAGAAGGTGGCGGCGAACGTGGTGGCAGTCGAGTTGCCATTGTCGCCACCGAATCCGCGCAGGAACAACGCTGCCTCGGCTCCAGCAATGAAAGCGGGCGTCGCTCCGAAGTCGAACTCTGGGTTGTGCGCCTCACCCCACGTCACCCGGGCCGCGCGGATCGTCGCGACGTCCGCCACGTCCACCGAACCGTCGAGGCCGTAGTTGAGCACGTCGTTGATGAGCCCGGGCGTGATGAGGTACGGGTCCACGCCGAAGTACGAGTCGATGCGCGCCAGCGAGGCGTCGTGCTCCACCTGGTCGTTGTGCTTGGACAAGTCGTTCAAGTCGAACAGGTCGGGCGACAAACCTCCCATGACGGCGGCCAGATCCTCGGCGATGCTGAACTTGTCCATGACGACGGCCAAAGCCTGGTCCACCGTGATGTTCTTGCCGTCACGAGGCAGGTATCCGTGGTTGGCCAGCGTGTTCATGGCGGGGCAGGGCGAACGACGGAACGGGGCCGTTGAATTCACGGCGCCCGACGTCAGATACGTCGGTGGACGGTAGTAGTCGCCCTCGGACAGGGCTGCAGCTTCGGCAAGAGCAGCTTCAGCCTCTGCTTCGGTGTAGCCGTACGCGACGCCGAAAGCAGCGACCACGAAGGCGAATGAAGCAGTGATGGAGACCATGCTGGAGGGATTGAAGAAGCTTGGAAGTGCAGGCGACGCGAGGCGACTGGTAATTTGTTCTGGCGAGCAAATTGGGGAATGAACTCCGCTGAGCTAGTCGGGTTTGAGCTGTTGGTGGCCTCTTGGACACGAAGCGCGACGCTGGACATGGCTGACCCAAGAGGGAACGAGTGTCATCGGGAATGATCTTGAAGCACAGAGTGGCTCCGCTCAGGCATTGCACACGAAAAACGTCTTTACTTGATGGAGACGTATCGATGCAGCCTGTAGTGTCGGTCGCCCGTCGCCATTCTGGGAAGCGAGTGCCTGTGTGCCGATTGCCACTACGGCTCTACTCGAAAGTGCAGTACATGTAGCTGCACCGAGTTTTCATGACGGAGTCATGGGCATCAAAGTGGTGGTGAAACGATCGTCAGAATGTGGCCACCGACTTGCATGCCTCCTTGCCTGGATTCTGTTACTACTGCCCTGCTCCACCCACCAGATGCGGTGCGACTGGCGCACTGAGTTGCATCAAGACATCGGTCTTGGATCTCCCGAATGCTGCAACCGCACGACCAAAGTATCCGATTGGCAAGTACTGTGACAACGTGATCCCACCGCCATCACTTGGTGCAAGAATTTACTGATCGAGGCGAGTCCCTTGCGATGGCAACCGATGGCTCTAGCTTTCCCGACGCACGAAATCCAGGATGCAAGTAGTAACGCACTCGTATCTGATCGCGAGGACTTTCGTCGATGAGGCCCGGCACAGTACCCATTGGAAAGCTCACGCGGAAGCATTCGTGTAACTCGTGAACAATGAACAAATGACATTGAAATGGTGTTGTGCATCCACGTAGATAAATGTAGATTCATTCAGAGCATCTTCCTATCCGGAACTAGCAGCATTCCATCTCCGTGGCAAAGTATTGAGATTCGTTGGCCTTACGCGTCGACGGCGTCCAGGTACGAGATGGTGGCGAGGGCATCAGCGTACGTGATCTCCGTGTCGGGCTTGCTCCAGCCGATCGGGAACGTCTCGAGCTGGAAGAAGGTCGAGATGTAGTACGTGCTCGACGAGTTGCCGTTGTCACCGCCAAAGCCACGGAGGAACAGACCAGCCTCAGCGCCAGCAATGAAGGCTGGGGTCGTGCTGAAGTTGAACTCCGGGTTGAACTTCTCGCCATAGGCGACACGAGCAGCACGGATCTTGGCGACGTCGGTCACATCGATCTTGCCGTCAAGACCGTGGGCCAGCACGTCGACCATCAGGCTGGGCGTCAAGAGGTACGGGTCGGCGCCGAAGTAGGCGTCCGCACGCGCCAGCGAGGCATCGTGCTCGATCTGGTCCATGTGCTTGGACAAGTCGTTCAGGTCGAACACATCCGGGGACAAACCTCCCATGACGGCGGCCAAATCGTCAGCGATGTTGAACTTGTCCATGACGACTGCCACAGCCTGGGCCCTCGTGATGTTCTTGCCGTCACGCGGCAGGTACCCGTGGTTGGCCAGCGTGTTCATGGCGGGGCAGGGCGAACGACGGAATGGGGTCGTCGTACCCACGACACCAGAAGTCAGCGACGTCGGCGGGCGGAAGTACGCGCCTTCGGGCAGAAGCGAAGCGATGCCGAGAGCAAGTTTCGACTCGATTTCCGAGTATCCCTGGGCGACGCCGAAAACGGCGACCACGAACGCGATCGTGCTGGTGAAAGAGACCATTCTGGAGAGCTGGAAGATGGTGGATGAAGAGGTATTTGCGTTGGCAAGCAAATTGACAAGTGAATGAGGAGTGAGAGCGAGCCGATGGACTCGGCTCACCCAGCACGAAGTACCCGAAGAGCCCAAAAACGCGCAGGTTGACGGCAAGACCATCTGAAAGTCACGCAAGCGGCACCATTGGAAAGGCACGAAGTGGACCTGTAGGCGATCGAGAGCGCTCGCACATGCGCCACATGATGACTTTTGCTGTAACTCTAGGAAAGAATCAGTCATCTCAACGAGAACAGAGCTCAGCAACTTTCGCTTTTTCAACGATTTACATGTATTCTTTCCTTCGGGTCTGCCTGCATCCTATACTTGTGCATTATCGACGTAGAAGTCCTGTTCACACTGTTCGAATGAGGTCTTCAACGTGTCTGCTTACACATCGACAGCGTTGAGGTAGGAGATCGTGGCGAGCGCGTCCGCGTACGTGATCTCGGTACTAGGTTTGCTCCATCCGCTCGGGAACGTCTCCAGCAGGAAGAAGGTCGAGACGAACGAAGTCTTGGATGAGTTGCCGTTCTGACCACCAAAACCTCGCAAGAAGAGACCAGATTCAGCGCCAGCGATGAAAGCAGGCGTGGTACCGAAGTCAAACTCCGGGTTGTACTTCTCACCGTAGGCGACGCGCGCCGCTCGGATCTTGGCGACGTCCGTCACGTCGATCTTGCCGTCGAGACCGTAGGTCAGCACGTTGCCGATGAGGCTGGAGGTGACGAAGGCCGGATCCGCGCCAAAGTACGCGTCCGAGCGAGCCAAGGACGCGTCGTGCTCGATCTGATCGTTGTGCTTGGACAAGTCGTTGAGATCAAAAAGATCGGGCGACAAGCTGCCCATGACGGCGGCCAGGTCCTCGGCGACGTTGAACTTGTCCATAACGACAGCCAACGCCGTGTCCACCGTGATGTTCTTGCCGTCACGAGGCAGGTATCCGTGGTTGGCCAGGGTGTTCATCGCAGGGCACGGCGAGCGACGGAACGCCGTGGTGGCACCCACTTTTCCAGACGTCATGGCCGTCGGAGGGCGGTAGTACGTGCCGACGGGTAGCGCCGCAGCTTTTGCCAGTGCCGATTTCTCAGCGGCGGTGTACCCTTGAGCGACCCCGAAGACTGCGGCGACAGCGGTGAATGCGGCGACAAATGAGACCATGGTGGTGCTGGGTGGGGTAGTTGATCCGTGGAGCAAATTGGAGAATGAGGGAAGCTTCGCAGCGGATTCACGTCCTGTAGAGGGCAGCGGACGGGTTGCTGTAGCGATCAAGCTTCTTGCATCTCGACCAGTTCGCTAACATAAGCTCTCGTAGGTATCGCCCGATAAGCTGCCGTCAACGGTATCGGATCCCGTCGCGGCGATCCGTTTGGAGTCGGGTGTCCGAGCTTTCACCGCCAGCTGTGCGCGACTGGTGCATTGAAGGCGATGCGTCATCCCTCTTGAGGTGACCGTCGTGGCATTGTAAGGCTGCATTGTCGATCCTGTCTCTACAGCGCGTCGGAATCTGGTGGTTCAGGCACAAGTCTCCGTTGTCACCTTTCAAGTCTCTCATCCATTCCGCGCGAAATCAGTGCGTGCGAAGGTTGTCGCCACGAGAGGGACCTCGTGCCTGATAGCAATTGCTCCCATGGTCCCAAGTGGACCATGGTGGAGCTATAATACTGTACATGTAGAGCTCACCTTGCACTGCCATCACACCCGCGAAGCCACAGTACGGTGCTCTTGTTGTCGGCTTGCGGATTATGAAAACAACAGTGGCGAAGAAATCAACCGACCAGGTTGCCTCTACGTTTGGACCACGGTCGAGTCGACAAACAGTTGATCATCAAGGAAGTACTGTATATGTAGGTAAGCTGATGGCCTGCCTCCCAAAGTGACTGTCGTTGCATACGTGTAATAACCTAGGCGCAGTCGAGATGAGACTACAACATTCCCCAAAGGCTGGTCGAAGATTCTTGTTAGCCGGAAGAATCTCGACCGACAGCTCGGCTTTAAAAACATCAATTCGTTACTCATCAACTCTTGCTTCTTTGACCCAGGAAATCTTGCTGCACTCGATTGTTTCCATTCTTTGCAAATACTGCGTGCATCCAGCAACGCAACTTGCCAGGGGCAGAATCGACGCCCATTCACGATCCACGATCCCACGCACTAGTTATTGGTCGAGAGCATCTCACAAATCTTGCCTAGAACCTTCTTCAGTGACTCCATTGAAGGCATCGATGATCCGAGCGATTCATCGATCCATCGAATTTTCTCGTCATCATCACTGATGAAAACCCAATTGATATAGTTGGAAACAATACCAAGTGTCCGCTCGAGTCCTTCGACATCACACAAAGCTTCCAGACCAGCCACGTTCTCAGCAATTCCTTCTGGGATACGATCATGTTTCGCTTGCACGACGGGTATTTTCTTCTTGCCTCGCTTCAGCACAAAGTCGAATCGACCGTGCACGTGTACGTTCTTCCCTGTCACCTCCTCATCGACGAGAATTGTGACATCATTAAGCAGAAGACATACTGCTTCTAAAACTGCTGCAATGAACATCCGGCGCTTGGCTTCATTTCCCGTGTAGATATCCCCATACAATTGGCGTAATTGCGCAAGCTGAGCATGTAGCTGCTCGACAACCTCGTCGGGAACGGTCTTTGCTTGGAGGTCGAAGATCTCCATTGACAGAATCGGTTCTAAATCATCCAAAGACAGACTTGAAGACGGCACTGAGCAATCGAGATCCACTTTCTGTCGCTTCCTAATGGAGTCTTCATCGTCCATCATCTCATGCTCGTCCAAATTCTTCTGTCGGATCATTTCGTTAATGGCAGTCCATCGCTTGAGCCGTTCGGGGTGACGATCGGGCATTGCCGTTCGTGGAGCTGAGTGCTCAATTAACGCCATGTCCTGTCCAGCATCCTTCGCAACCGCCACCAGGACGTGAACAGAGGTCGTTTGAGTCATAGCGTGCTCATTCGTGCCTCGAAACCGCACATCTTCCTCTGACAAGCCGACCGAGGTGAGCGGTGCTTCCGCATCGTCGTCCAATGGTGTTAAGTCATCCGTGACCCTCACATTGTTCTTCACGTCTGCCTCCGTCATCCATTTGCCGCCTTCCTTCTTTGCCAGGAAGAGCTGCAGCTGATCGGCGGGAAGCTGGGGCATCTTCTCCTCGACCGCCTTCTTCAAGCGACCCACTGAGTCGCCTTCATCCACCCACACCTCGAACGTGTTCCCCGCAATGCCAGCAATTGCACAAGAGAGCTTTGCCATCTTCCCTCGAGGCGGCGGATTCTGGAATGAGCAAGAAGTGGGACAGAAAATAACAAAATAATAGAATCAATTTCTTGGAAAGGAACAGATCGCGTTTAACCTATCGGGTAGTAAGAGCAAACTTGAGAAAAACTAAAAACAAAACATTTTTTGTGTTATACGTAATGGAAAACTAACGCAACTCATTCGACCGGAAATGTGCTTTTAGCGTTCGCCAATCGATAGCAGTTCCTTCGTGAAGACGCTAGCCATACTCCCGTCAAATTTCAATCAATCTTCACTCGCTCACGACGTCATCTGGCGACAAATAGGGCACCTCGGCCACACATCCTTGCTGTGGCACCACTCAGTCGATCGGGTCGATCAGGGTCTCATTCTCGAATCTGCTGCCTTCTCCGCTCAAGAAAGCCTAATGGCTGAAACCGCGTTGAAGTTGACGACTCCTGTGCTGTGGAAGGATCAAGACAGGCCAGATATCAAAGGCGTGTTGGACATCCATAGCGCCGATTGCCGCTGGAAGGAGCACGGGTGAGCGACCTCATCGAGGCTCTCAATGACAAGATGTGGTCGATCGCGACGGAGGAAGATTCCACACGCCAAGTTGCATTCATGGAGCTTCATGGAATTCGCATGCCCAGTTCCCAGCTTCTTGGCACTGTTCTTTTGGAGCGAATGGGTGGCTGTCCGCGTCTGGTGGCAAGCATGGAAATGATTCCACGCTCTCTGTGTGTGGAGGGCAATGAGGCTGGCAAAGTGGCTGGCAAGTTTTTTGGAATCGCGAAAAAGCGGAACGTTTCACAGAACAAACTTATCAAAGGTGCCAGAGCCCGAGACAACGTCGGTGTCATCTACGTGAAAACGTTGACTGGTAAATCACTGAGAGTGGCGTAATGCCGTTAACACTGCCATGGATATCAAGTATAGAATCCAAGTGCAAGAAGGGACTCCAACGGATCAGCAACGGCTTATCTTCGCCGGCAAGCAACTTGAAGACGATCGGGCTCTCCATGAGTATAACATCTTGCGTTATAGTACTTTACACTTGGTACTGCGATTGAGAGGGGGAGAGATCTTTCCTCGCCCGTTCGTTGACGTTTCCAACAGCTCTCTTCTGGTCGAGAAAGAATTCTCATCCGACGCCCCATGTTGGCGTGAATGCGGCTAGGGACTCAACGATAAAGGGAGGTGTGAAAACTACCAATGTGCAGCTTTCGGTCAAATGGTGATTCGCCGCGAAGGTTTCTTTCTGTTCAACCTCCAGAAAGACAATGATGTGGAGTGTCCAGAGTGTTCAGCCAGTTACATGTGGGTTTTACGACTGTGTGTGGAAGTTCGAGGGCGTGAAGGCGCGCGATGGAATCTTTGTCAGTTCACCCTGGCGTGAAGCGAGTGGTGAAAAGTACCATCGATTCGATTCGGACGAAGCTAGCGGCTCGATTGAATGGGTTAGTTTGTTGATCATGGTCAAGCCGATCGACGATGCACGCGTAGCCAACCTGATTTTATCTGTCGAGGCTTCACCTGGTACGAAGACTGTGTGCGCAACTTGCTGGTCGGCTTTTGGCTCGGCGAGAGCTTCAAGAGCCGAGTGCGGCCACTGGTTCCGTCAAGGTTGTCTGGTAAAATGGACCGCGCTTTGGCAACCGATGATGGGTTTGGACACTCGTGCAACCGTATTCAACTCAAAACCGGTGAAGTAATGAAGGTTTACAACTAGCCGGACCCGGGTTGGTGGACCTGGGGGGAGTCGCAGTTCGAAGGAGGTTAAGGACCTTAACCTTAACTTATGGTTCAACAGAAGTGAGTTAGAACCAACACGTTTATATTATTAAGGTGTTGGTGCAAGTTAAAGTGTTATGTATTGCTGAATCGACTGCAGTGTACGCATAGAATGGTGTTGAAGTCGAACTTCTTCTTGGAGTGCAGCTGGAGGAGGCTTAGACCACTGTCAAAGGGAGGCTGATTTGGGCGTCGACGCACGTTGTGAAGACAGGCGAGCTGGTACGACTCCACCTTGTCGATCTACAAGCGCCAGAATCGTTGAGCGATATGCACGCAGCGTTCCGCGATGGCTACGATCGAGATTTCCTGGAAGTCGACCAGTTGCTAATATCCGCGACAATCTTTGGCTCCACGGCGGAATCAGCGGGGATCCCACCTGATGGCGCTATCGTGACGATCAAGAACCCGACGAAGCTTACGCTTTTTATGGACAAAGCTTGCCAGCTCAGAACGAAGCTGACAGATCTGGAGGTCCAGACCGTGCAGGAGTAGCTACTGCATGTGACTACTTTGACGACCAACCGAGGATACTGAAAGCGTTCTCATTTATTTTTTGCGTTTCATATTTTAAGAATGCGACCGAGCAAACATCCATTATCCCCACAATGCTGATGTGTTTCCATCGCAATCTTAACCGTAAAGCGGCATATATGTTGGCGGATGACCTGTCCCTTGGGAGCCTTGGCTCCTGGCCGCAGGAAGCGATGCTTCTTGTCTGAGGCTGCCACCTCCGATGGCTTCTGCACAGCCTTCTTCTTCTCCGCAGGTTTCTTGTTCTAGGGCTCCTTCGCCTTATCCTGGAACATGTACGTATCGGGATCCTCGCCAACTTCTTGTCCTGGAACATGTACGTATCGGACTCCTCGCCAACTTCCTGGCGGTAGTACACCGCGTCCTCCAGCTCCAAGTCGTCGTCCTTACCAACCTTCGCCGTCGTCTCTTCATAGTCGTCGTCTTCGCCCTGCTCACGCTTGCGCTTGCGCTCAGCTTTGAGCTGCTTCTTGGCTTCCTTGACCTCGTTCTTCTTGGCCACGTTCAACTCCTGCTCTTTAAGGCGCTCGCGCTTCAGAGCCGTAGCAGCCTCGTGCTTGGCCTTCGCCTTGGCAGCCTCCTCAGGCGTCTTGGTCTTGTAGGCGTGATACAGCACGTCGCCCTCGCAGATGCCGCGCTCGACCTTGGTGAGGCTCAGAGTGAGTCGCGGGCCGATCTCCGTCAGTCGCACGGCACTCTTCTGTGCCTTGCGGTTACCACGTCCACGGAACGTGTCGGGCAGCGTTACGTGCGAGGCCTCGTCATCCACTTCGCTGTCCGAAGCGAAGCCAATGCCGGCACCGTTGCCCAGCACGTACTCGCTGATATCTTCAAGCTTGTTCAGGTTGGGCACCTTGGTCTTGACGATCGTCTTGACGCTCTTGGAAAGCCCAAGCAGAGCCGCACGGAACACGTACTGGCGGACCTCGACCGTGTCTGTCTCCTCGAAGAGCACAACGCGTCTGCACTCGGCCAGCGCCACCGTCTGCACGTCGAAACTTCTTCCATCTTGCGACAGTCTAACTTGTGTTATTTATGTGGAATGTATGAAGGTGTTTGAAGGTGAGTGTTGCACGAATGTTTCTCGATGACATCCGAAAACGCTTGCCAACGACAGTTCTTCGAACTGCGAAATTCCGTTCATTTCCAAGAAATCTCCGTTGTCCTTAGATCTAACGCAGCAAATCTTTCCAATGAAGTCTCTGTTCGCCTCTTTGCAGTAAAATGATGCAGGCGATAATGGTTTGAAAGGCTGCGAACGTTTTAGCTGTGATTTGGCACTTCTTTAGCCTTCAGGGAAAATTTTCTTGCCGTTGTAGCGAGATACCAGCGAACTTGCCATGCATCGACCACAGAAGCAGGAGAATTTGAACTCTTCATGCCACTACAATGCGTGGACCGCCCCGGCATTCGTTCACTGTCCACTATAGAACAGGAATATGCTGTGGTGACTGGGAAGGCTCCCTCTCGATTTTGCTCCAAGGACCACTTGTAGCCATCACCACTTCAACTTTGTGCGGCTCTCGTCCGTCCTCAAAAGTCAACAATTGTGCCTCTTTTACTGTGGTTTACTGTACATCCTCCAATACTCCTTTCAAGTCAAAGTGCCCATCACGAAGCTCTTTTCAGGAACGCCGCATCTGGATCATCTTCCTCCCTTCTCGGTCTCCAGTATGGCGCATCCCAACGGTCTCCACCCAGTCGCCCCTGTGACTTCCAAACCTTCGGATGAACACACCAAGTTGCTGTCTTCAAGTCAAAGCGACGCGCTGGACGTGGAAACGAGGCAGTTGGTCCACACGAAGCACGTCGGACTCGTCGCGCTCTTCGGTGAGGAGCTCCTGCGATTCAAGACCCTAATTGTATCATGCAAATCCTAATATTATTTGATGTGTATTATCTTGTTCAGCGCTGGTGTGGTCGTGGGTGCTGCAGTCCGAGGCCTCGCAGGCTCTGCAGGAGGTGGTGCAATTCGACAAACCCTTCTTCATTGTGTGCTTCAACCACACCATCACAGCGGTCGTGCTGCCCCTGGTCTTCGGTTACCACTGGCTAGCTGGCCGTGGAGAGGACCGCTATGTCGGACTGGATATCGTTGGAGCTTTGAAACGCCACTCGGTGATTCCGTTCGATAAACTGTGTCGGATTTCAGCTTGCCTGAGTGTCTTCTACTTGCTGGCCGACTACTTCTGGTACGCGGCATTGTCCAATGTGAGCGTGACGGCAGGCACGGCCATCTTCAACTGCTCGCCGCTGTTCGTCTACTGCTTTTCGATCTGTTTCCTGCATGAAAAGCCGTCAATTGGGAAGGTTTGCGGAGTCTTCACGTCGTTTGTTGGAGTGACGATGGTCGTCATTTTCCAGGATGGAAATGACGTGAACGAGGTGGCAAGTACCGGCGTCGTGGCCGGTTTACTGGTGGTCATTTCGGCGGCACTGTATGGAGGCTACGAGGTCGCGCTCAGACTCGCTGTTGGAGAGGATATCACTGACACGTCCACGCTGCTGACGATGACGGGACTGTGTGGACTCTTTACAGTGCCGCTCTGGATCGTGGGGAGTTTCCTCCTGGCGTACTGCCCAATCTCGTCGCTGCAAGAGCCACTGGGCTTCCCTGTGACTGGCGATGGAGTATTCCTGCTGCTGCTGAGTGGATCAATGGCGGTTGTGTTCAATGTGTTCCTGCCTTTGTCGCTCTGCTGGACGTCGCCGCTGGAAACGAGTGTCGGCGTGATGCTGACGATCCCGCTGTCTGGTGTGATCGACACCATGTTCCACCACACGGCGTTCTCGTGGCAGTGTATCATCGGATCTGCTCTGGTGATGGGAGGTTTCGGAGTCCTTGAATACTTCAATGGTCCTCCGCACGCGCACCACGACGAACATTACGAGAATCCCGAGTTAGAGGTGTAAGGGATAATGTCGAAGGCTCAAGACGAGACGCGCCAGACGCACCCTCGATGGCAAGTTCAATCAAGGCTGCATTTGGTCTGTCACTCCGGCACTGGCCGCGGTGACGTAGCTCGTTGGCTTACTTTAAAAAAGGTTTCAGAAAATAGTGAAAATAATAATTCACGTCTTGATTTTGCTGCAAGATTCGTGCGTACCGGTAGTATTGTGACTCACCTGCTGGCTGCTACATTCATTTTCCATACACAACCACCTGGCTATTGCTTCAGCGTGAGCTCCAGACCGTACGCAATATGAAACCAAACCATTAGAAGGCGAACCCTAGAGGTAGATTGCAGCCACTCTGCTACATCACAACTTGCAAGGGCCTGCGGCACACATGACAGCTAGGCAGCGAGTCGTGACGGCTGCACCACTTGGACCACTTGATCAAGCAGCAGCGGTGAAATGTGTGTTTGCAAGGAGCAGTAGTAACCGAGGTAAACCACAATGAAGTCCAACAAATCGTGCACACTTCGTCCTGGGTGATTTCAGAAGCAGAGGGGGGCAGCACCAGTTTCGCAGCATCCGACGCACGCCTCGATTTGACCACGATCAAAAGACTTTTCCATTCCGAGCAATCGGCAGTCCCTTCGGTGCAAAACTTGTGGTACTTGGTGTCATCTGCATTCTTCCACGGCGAGCTGATCGAACACCCATCTCTCGCTCGAATCCCCTCAAACTTCCACACGCAATTGTAAAATCCACACGTGAGTGGAATCAGCTGCACGTGGCAAATTGGACACACGACAATGGAGAATTCCCGCACGAGGTTGAACGACTCAAACAGGAAGGGATGAATGACCATCTGACCGAATGCAACGCACAAGCGGTTGCTGCACTTCCCTTCAATGTTCAGTCCTTCATTGACCAAGCGCCACTTTGGAGCTTCACCGCTCTCTTGGCTCAGTAGTGAGCCATCGGATGCTGCATATGCTTCGTTCAGCTTCAGCGCCAAATAGACGATGTGTCTGCTGTGAATTCTGTACGACTCCAAGATTCGATTCTCCTCTAGCCGCTCATTATTGAACGCCACTACTTGAGACTCCCAAGGAAAGCCTTCCATCTCTCGAATGCTTGTCTTAATCGCAGAAACCTTGTCACCGGGCATCAACGAAATCGGCGTCTTCTTGCCTGTCAACGTCTCAATGACGACGATGCGATCAGGAGGATTGGTGGGTGACTTCCGCACTGTTGCAAGGAGCCTTGGACTGTTTGCTGCCAGGTCAGGAATTATCGCTTCAACCTGACGATCATCGCTCAACCTGGAACCGTAGAGGAGAACCGACTCAACTTCGCAAGGAAAATCGGATACCAGTCGAAGTTTCTTGTCGACAACCGCGATCAGATCGTGAACACTTGCAGCTTGAAATCGATGCTGCGGCATGTCGGACTCGTGCACCTCAAGTATATCACCCAACCCTAGATGCCCATCTTTCCAGAGCACTGGAAGCGCGAACGTCGGCATGTGCTGGTTTCTTGAGGGTAGTGAGAGGTAGAGAATGAGCCGGCAGATATTTTTGCGTCTGGTCCCATCTACCTGGTGTATTTACGTTTTTTTCAATGGTGAGAGAGAACTTTCTTCCTTTGGTCATAGGCAATTGGTTGTGCTTCTTGACCCGGTGCACACGTGCAATCAACTCGACAATAGGGAATTATTCAAGTGACTCACTGCTTTCAAAGCTACCAGAAAAAATAAAACTTACTACTTCGAAGTAGGTCAGAAGCAACCAACTCGTAGGATGTTATAACAGAAGCGATCACGACGCTTGCACGGCCTTGCGGCATGCGGGGCAACTTGGCAACGAATCATGACTCGTGCACCACTTGGACCACTTGAGATAGCATTTGCTATGAAAGTGGTGACTGCATGGAGCGGTGAAGAGAAATCTCATGGCGTCCAGTCCGAACGGAGACCAGCAGATAGTGCAGGTATTGTTTGGGTTCACATCAGCATGACCGAGCTCAGCTGTAGAAAGCACCAGCTTCGCGTTGTTTGCATCGTTTCTTGGCTTAGCAACAATCAGCAGACTCGCCCAATCGACGCATCCAGTCTTCTTGTTGGCTTCAAAGAGATGGTATCGGTGCCCACTTGCGTCTTTCCAGGGAGAAATGATCGAATTGCCACCGCTCACTTTCACTCCTTCGAACTTCCACATGCAATCGTAAAATCCGCATGTGAGAGGCTTCACTCTCACGTGGCACATCGGGCATTTCACACTGACATCCAGCAAGAGGTTAAACTTCTCGTAGCGGACGGGGTGGATCACCCATTGACCAAAGGCTTCACATGAGCTGCCTTCACATTTGCCTTCGATGTTCAGTCCTTTGTATGCTGTGCGCCACACGGGGGCATTCGGGTTAAAATCTCGTGTCACCAGGATGGAATCGTCGGAAACATCAGCAAAACGTTTTGACGCGACAAATCCCCCACTCAGCTTCGGCATCACAGTGATGATGCTTCCATTCTGTAGGCCATAAGACCCCAGAGTCCGCTCATCTTCAAGCTTTGTCTCCTCGAAAACAAGAATCTGCTCCTCCGGAGCAATCTCAAGAGCGTCTCGGATGCGGAGCTTGAAGCACGACACCGTTTCGCTCCAAGCACACGGTACATCGTGAGTTATTCCCGACATCGGCTCGATGAGAAGAATCATAGTTGTAGCTTTGATCGGGTAAGCGCGCGTCGTAGCAACTAGCCGCGGACTGTTTCCAGCTAAGGTAGTGATGATGGAGTCGAGACGTTGGTCAAGAGTAAGAGGTGTCCCGTAGAGATCAATATGATGCACTTTGCGCCAGACACCGTCCTTATACCCCAGCACCCGAACCTTGCAGTCGAGTACTTTCATAAGGTCGCGGATACACGCGTCTTCGAACCGTCCTCCGGCCAAATCGAAGGCGTGAACTTCTACCACGCCTTTCAATCCGAGCTCGTGGTCATCTCTCCAAAACACAGAAGCGGACATGCCTGCAGTTTCGGTGGAACTTCGCTGGCGGGGACCGAGGAAATTGGAGAATGAGAGCAACGAAGTTCGGATCTTGAGCAAGTTTCCAAGAAATATGAGGATTGAAAGAAGTCGACTTTGGCGGCCCACAAAGGGGCAGGGGACAATGTACATGCAGTCACAAATACAAATTTCGCACTCACGAAGCCGACCGTGGCGACCTCGGGAGCAGCTCTCCACAGGACGATACGGACGTTCAGCACTGCGACTTTCACCAAAGGCTGATTTTTCGCTTACGTGCCGTACGCTCGCTCCCGACTCGCATGCAAGCAAGAAGCCTCCATGCATCCCGATGCACCACGCACCGCTCGAACGGCATTGCACCGGCACGTTGTGGTCTGCGTTTGTGACAAGCGGTTGATGCCCTGCTATTCCCGCCATGCCAACTCCAAAAGGAGCGTTGCGTTAATGGTTGGCTCCGCGGCCTCGCCAAATATCCTACAACAAGCTTAGACAAACAAGAACAACGTCGTGAATCACTGTGAAGGAGTTGGATCGGCCGCAGTTGCTCCGAACACGCAGAAACGAGGCGAACGGCGTGTTCTTCCAACACGCCGTTCTCTCCCTCGAAAAAAAAGCTCGACATTTCGACAAATCAGGGCTGAATTATATCTCAGAACCAGCTCACACTGCGATTTTGTAACGAACGCCACAATCATATCACCTCAATAGATCTAAATATACGTTATGGTAGGTACCCCTTTTGCTGGTCGCTCTTCAAGGTCAGTTGACAACTTGCCTCCCTCCGCACACCTCGAGGATTTCCGCTTTCTCCTCATGACGCAAGTAACCGAGCTCACCAAGTTGGTCTCATGCGACGAACACCCGGTCGATAGCCAGCCGAAGCTCCCGAACCACGCAGGACTCGTGGCTCTCGGAGGTCCGGAACATCCTCCCCCATTGACTCGTGGTTGTTCACTAACCCCTCTTTGCCTTCTTCAATGCACAGCTCTCATCTGGTCGTGGGTGTTGCAAGCCGAAGCTTCTCAAGGCCTCCAGGTCAGCTGTTACAGCTTGTTTTCATTGCCAACGTGCAACTACTGACGGGGTGTATGCGACTATTGTAGGCAGCGGTTGAGTTCCAGAAACCTTTTTTCATCGTGTGCTTCAACCACACGGCACCGGTACGGCATCCCTTTGCAGTAATTGAGAGATAATCGAGCGTTTCTCACTAACTTGTCACGTGCTGTTGCAGGTTGTGCTGCTCCCGCTCCTGGTTGGCTACTTCTGGCTTCGTGGAGGGAATGAAGATCGCCTCGCGCCTTTGGATTTCATCGGCACTTTAAACCGCCACTCGGTGATTCCTTTGGCGAAGCTGTGGAAGATTTCGGCCTTCTTGAGCGCCTTTTACATGGTCACGGACTACTTTTGGTACTCCGCGCTGGCCAACGTGAGCGTCGCAGCAGGCACCGCCATCTTCAACTGCTCGCCGCTGTTCGTGTACTGCTTTTCCATCTGCCTCATGCACGAGCGACTTTCGTTTGGGAAAATGTGCGGTGTCTTCACGTCGTTCGTGGGGGTCACGCTTGTGGTCATGTTCCAGCACGGAAGTGACGTTGACGCCATCGCAAGTACTGGAGTTGTGGCGGGGCTGATGGTTGTGCTATCCGCTGCGCTGTACGGAGGCTACGAGGTTGCAATCAAGTTGACAGTGGGCGAAGATATTACGGACACAGCGACGCTGTTGACGATGACAGGACTTTGCGGACTCTTCACCATTCCGCTCTGGATTATCGGGACCTTGGTGCTGGCCTACAGTCCCATCGACGCACTGTACGAGCCACTTGGGTTGCCAGACAGCACGCACGGACTCGTGCTGCTCGCGGTCAGCGGCTTGATGGCAATCGTCTTCTGTGCCTTTTTACCGCTGTCTCTCTGCTGGACGTCACCGCTGGAGACGAGCGTGGGGTGCATGTTGACGATCCCGTTGTCGGGGATCGTGGACACTGTGGTTCACCACACGACATTTTCCTGGGAAGGCATTGCTGGTTCAGTGCTGGTCATGGGAGGATTCGCCATCTTGGAGTATTGCAGCGCTAAAGGCACTCCGCTGCAGCCTGAACCAAGTAAGCAAGCAGAGTCGCTCGCATAGATAGAGGCCATGTTGCACGAAAATAATGAACTTTAAGTTGTGTTTTCAGAAAGAGTTGAGAATATTATTATCATCCTAGTGAAGTGCAGGGGTCTGAAGCTCCTGGAAGTTTTCATATTGAGAGAACAAGCACGACAGAAGACGCGATGAGCGGCTTCCTCGAATTCATGCGAGCGCAGGTGGACAGGTGCCAGTATTTTAAAGGCTTCGAAGCTTGAAATGAGGTCGAACCAGACTCTCAGCGTTGTGTAAACGACGTAGGATTGCAACACGCTCTAGCGTTCTTCAAGTGTGTCGACTTTTAATCTTTGCCGCCAGTCTGAGTACACGCTTCGCTCTGGTTGGACTGCATCCGTCACTTGAGAATTTGCATCTTCCCCAACAACACCAAGATGGAGTCTATCATCGCATCCCCGTCACGATCGCCGCAGTTGTCGTTGAGTTCACTGCAATTGACGCCTCGCGTTCGAGAGTTTTCATCGCAGTTGCCATTGCCCGCAGAGTCTCCCCGTTGCGTGTTCGCCCAAGTGGGCAACCACGACCTAGAAAGCAGGAGCTACGACCTTCCGGTGGACGCTAAACAGTTCGACCGAGCCACGAGGATCAAGCCGAGTAGCATGTTGCGGCCGCACATGCGGATCTTCTACCTGTCGTGGATGTCGGCCATCACGGGGTTCTTCGGTTGGTACGCCATCCCGCCGCTCATGCCCGTCATCAAGACGCAGCTCGGACTCACCAACGCGGAGGTGCTCAATTCCGACATCGCCAGTACGGCAAGAACCATCTTCTCGCGCATTGCATCTGGTCCATTGCTTGACCGATTTGGTCCGCGGGCTGTGCAGAGCGCCGTGCTGTGGCTCGGCGCGATCCCCGTCTTGGCCGCGGCGTTCGTCAGCTCAGCCACCAGCTTGATCGCCGTACGCTTCTTCATCGGACTCGCAGGCTGCATCTTCGTCACGAGTCAGTATTGGACAACCATCACGTTCGCCCGCAATGTGGCTGGTACGGCAAATGCGGTCACGGGAGGATTGGCTGTCTCGGGTATTGGTTTCGCCTTCCTGTTGCTGCCGTTCGTGTTCAGGGCCATCACAGCTAGCGGGCATGTGTCCGAGAACCTGGGCTGGAGGATCGCCGTCGCGCTGCCAGCCGTGTTGATGATCATCACGGGAACCGTGATCCGCTTTGCTGTCGATAGCTGTCCGACGGGCAACTTCCAGGAGCTCATGCACAAGAAGCGTCAAGCTGAAACAGCTACCGGAAGCTTGACTGACGTGCAGCTGAAGCGACCAAGCATGATTGAGTCGTTCAAGGCTGTGCTGTCCGACACGAACGTGCTCATCATGATCGCACAGTACGCGGCGTGTTTCGGCACCGAGCTCCAGCTCAACAACATGGGCGCCCTCTACTTCTACAACGAATTCGCCAGGGAGGGCTGCACCGACAGCGCACTGTGCTCGCTGCTGTCCAAGACGAGTGCAGCGACGGTTGCTTCGTCATTCGGTCTCATGAACTTGGTGGCACGAGCACTCGGCGGCTTGACGTCGGACGCCGTGAACCGCCGGTTGGGGATGCGTGGCCGCCAGTACACTCAGTGCCTCCTGCTCTGCATCCTTGGAGCACTCGTGATGGCACTTAGCCGGTCGTACTCGCTCGGGTTGTGCGTCTCGCTCTACGTGCTTGTGGCCATTGCTGCTCAAGCCACGGGCGGCTCGACTTACGGCATCGTCCCGTACCTGAACGAGCACCATACAGGCACAGTCAACGGTCTCGTGGGTGCAGGCGGCAACATGGGCGGCGCACTCTTCGGTGTCCTCTTCCGCATCATCGGATCGTACCAAACGGGACTGTTCTACATGGCCGTCTTCATCTTCTGCTGCGCACTGCTCACCCCGCGGTTGAGACTTGCACATCTCCCCCACCCTGGCAACGCTACTGCTACATTTACCATCACCGAGCACTCGCAGCACGGACCAGGGACGAACGCGTCATTCAAGCCATATCTCGAGGAAGAACCGATTGAGCTCGTTGAGCCAACAGAGCCGCATTACTATCGAGCTCCGCACTAGTGCAGACGCCGATCATGGCTGACCTTGGAGAAGAAGAAAAACCAAAACACAACATTCAAAACGAGATCAGTATAAAAGGTCAACATCATTTTTCATTTGTAACTCAACAAGTACACAAGACAACAACTTGCCGCACGCGCACAAGCCTTTTCGGCCATTTCACTCGCCAACCTTGGCCGCCGTGACCTCAACTGTCACTTCCTTCGGCGAGCGCGTGACAGCCACCATCAGGTCGTCGTTCTCGTTGAACGACGCCACCTGGACTAGCGAGACGCTGCTCTTACGCTTCGCGTTGAGAGGGACGCGGTCCCACATGAACCCCTCCTCATTCTTGGTCACGTCGACGTGGCCGCCAGCTTGCTGCGGGGTCAGGAAAACCTTCACACTCACAACGTAGACTCCAGCAACGTGAAACTGCACAGCGAGGCCTTGCTTCACCAGCTCAAAGGCTCCCTCCTTGATCTCATCCCACTTGACGAACCCCTTTTTGGTCAGCTGGACGTTGCGGCTCGAGCTCACCTCCAACAGGGTTGCGTTCTGGTGCGGCTTCGCAGCCAAGCGCGCCTCCGCTGCCGCCAGTCTGTCCTCAAAGTGCAGCACCTTTCTCTCAAGCCGATCCACGCGGTCCAGTGAAAGTGGCTCCAGTTGGAAAACATATTTGGCGGACCACGCGGACCGAGCGGCCTTGAACTTGACGGTCAGCTCTAGCTCGAGTCCTCCGTTCGCAGTCGTCGCGAGCTTGCGACGGATCCGCCCAGTTTCAAATACTGGGGGGTTGTCCTCGTCCGATCGCTCCAAGCTGCCACCCAGCTCACTGCCACTTTCACGGCGTTCGTGCAGATCCTGGCTGTGCTCACTGGTTCCAGCATCCATTAAGAAGTCAAGTGAATCTTGGAAAAGCTAAGGCAAATACAACAACACGTAAGTTAAGTTAGCGTTGCAATACCAACGACAACTCAAACTTCCACGTAGACTTCGTACCGCTACGTAATCCGTGAGCGTTGCGTTCCCGATGCGGTTCCTGCTCGTCATGTACTTGTCCTCAGTAAGGTAGTCAGAGCACCTGCACACTCACCATTACCGTGCTTGAGCAACACACCGGTACGCGTCAAGCACCACTTTGTATTCACTACGCACCATTCTTTCTCTGTAGCGACATCCACAAGATGAACCTTGAGCTTGCCCGACTGGCAGGCTAGAACGTAACGGTAGGTCGGCCCAGGCGGTGCAGCGAAAGCCGTCACCCCGCACACCCGCGTTTCCTCTGCAGCTTCTGTCCCCGACGTCATCGCTTCTTGGCTAAACGAAAAGTGGCCTGGTGTAGTGCTGCTTGGCCACTCGAGCACGACAGTTAAGAGCTGGGACGTGCCGGCACCTGGCTCAGGTTGAAGACCTCGAAAGTTTCCATCTTCTGCCACCCTACCATTACCTTGGTATCAGCTATCCTTCTTGTGCAGGCTTAGTTTTTTCATATTCAGCGAGAAAAGTTAACTGCGACTGCTATTCTCCCCCGTCTATCCGTTTCCTGCCAAAAGCTGGTTAGTGATTGCGTGGAACTTTGCAAGATGCCGTAGGGGCAGACGACAACAACCTTGTTGCTGCATGTTAGGACTCCCGGAGCTGAAGTTCTTGCTGCACTTGGGCCAGTTCTGCTCAATGTGGTTCTTGTGCGCTTCCAAGTCGCGCCTGCAAGCAACAACAACACAATCAGAAGCACAAATACTATCAGCCATCGTACACGAAGTGGTGAGTGAAGAAACACCACCAGTGCGTTGGCCTTGAGCAAGACAAGGTCAATGCGTAGCTCCTAGAACTCCCCGAAGACGCCACCGAGGAAGTCCACAGTCGACAGAAAGCAGAGAACAAGGGGGTAGCTAACGGCGACAGGGCAGCTTCGTACATCGTCAACATCAATGACTGCCCGCAATAGCAGCTCGTGACCTTCATGGAAACAGGACAACAATCGTCTTGCGTCAAATCAGCAGCAAATCAAACCAACAACTAACGTCGCTTCTTACCTCTTCTCGAACTGCTTTGGTGGCTGGCGCAGGTTCAACAAGAGAAAACAAGATCGCATCAGCAGTGTCGCTCACTTTTTCCCCATCCAAAGCCGCACCAACCTGGAAGAGAGCGAAGATGTTGACGCAGCAGACATCGTGATGAGCGCCAGCACCAGCTGTCGGGTTCCTCTGTGTCTTCGCTGGGCTATTTTCTTCGTTGCTCGCATGAAACATGGGGAAGGATTCAACCAGCTAACGTACGACCGCTTGTCGGAGGTCCCACGAAAGAAAAACAAGAACGCATCAGCTATGTCTTCTCCAATTACAAACCAACCGTCGAAGTACCACAATCCAACCGCTGGGAACACTTCTTCTTCAACTTGGTTGAGCTTTTTTCTTCGCCTTTTGCAGTGGACGTTCACGTAAATGACAGGACGCGATGTGAGTGGCGCTCTCCCTTTCGCAGGTTTGACAAGGTCGTGCCTTGAATGTGGGCGCCTCGGGGATTTCTGGTAACTTTCAAGGTTTTGCAAACTGTAGCATGAGGCCGAATGGCATTGGCTCCTTGCTCATTCTGCAAGTTGCTCCTAGCACCAAAGACCTGATTGAGCCTCAGACGTTTGACGATTGTGAGAGTTCGAGTTGCCATGTCGACTTTCACGCTTCCTGTGCCGTGGCGGGGCGAGAACGAGCGCGGTTTGTGTGGCGTAGTGGAGGTCACCAGCTTCGACTTTGAGCAGGAGGGTGTCGTTGAGGCACGAGTGCGGGATCTCATCGCAATCTCCAACAAGAAACTACAAAGAATCTATCCAGGCACAACAGCTTTACCGGTGGTGACAAGCCTGATGTTTCACGGCGTGAGGGTTAGCAGCAGATCGCTCGTGGAGTACCTCGTTCCCGAGTTGATGTGCAGCAGCCCACGTCTCATGGCAACGACGAAGCTTCGACGAGGAATTCCTATGACAATATTCGTGAACACACTCGGAGGAAGACCTGTCAGTTTCTATTGTACGTCGATAGACACCGTGGCTGACATCAAGACCAAGATTGAAGACAGGGAAGGTATCCCGCACGAGGACCAACGTCTCATGTACGCCGGGAAGCAGCTGCAAGATCATCTACCTCTGTCGCTCTACAACATCGGGAACGAAGCCACACTTCACTTGAATTCGAGATTGCTAGGCGGGCAATTGGATGGAGTTGCTACTCGAACATTTGCCGACGTGTCGGATGGCTCGATCATCACCGCGATTGAATTCTCGCGTACGGCCCCTGAGTGGCGTCGCTGCTCCAAAGGGCTCAACATCGAAGGCCGATGCACGAATCAAGACTGCCGCGCTTACCGTCAAATGATCATCGATCGGAAGAAGTTTAACTTGTTCAATGTCAT
>JAABLK010000142.1:0-52513 GCA_012295415.1 Phytophthora chlamydospora | reverse complement strand
CGACTTCGAACCGTCAAGACTTCGCGCTTTCACAGCCGGAGACAGTTCAAGGCCGCTCCGGAGCCGACGCCGGAAAGCCATCTCCTGACGGCGGCGTTGCTCGTTGAAGAGGATTCGTCTCACGAGGAAAATTATCACAGCTTGAACATCGTCTCGGGTACTGCTGCCTCCACGGCGTGATGATTTTCTCCATCGAACGTTGCAGCGCTATCATTTCCAGCTATTATCAAGCGTCTCAATGCGTGTAAGAGAAATAATATGTAGAAACAAGGGTCTTTCCTTTTCCCGCACGTTGCATTAAACGAAAGCAATCTGCAGCATCTTTCAGCCGTAGCGTACGGCCGGTATCCGGATAGGGTATGACTGAAGACTCGCTCTGACGATGGAACACTAAGAAAAAAACTGGCTGGAGCCGTACTTGCACCCGATGAGCAAATTCGCGAGTGAGGATCGTTGAAGACTAGGACTCCAAGAACGATCAGAGCAGAATCCATCGATGAACAAGGCTAATTACACCAGTTGGGAGCAGTTTGCTGCTGGCGATGCATTCTTGATAATTGTCAACCACGCTGGCGTCAATACCAGCAAACTACGTTCATCGTGGAGTTGTTTGCTACTTTGAAGACAACAAAGGGGTCAGTTACTGACGGTCCGTCCAGACCACCACCACCTTTGGGGGTACGAGAACCTATTTTTTTCCACCGTTGCTTTCTTCTGCATTAGTTATCCATGGTTCAACCGTCTCTCGCCTGCACCGGGGGATTCCGTGGACGCTCTCCATATGCCGCGAATCAAGCACTTCTCGACTTCTTGCTGCCTTGGAGCGCTTTCGTCCTACCGTTTTGGTCTCCACAACCATTTTTCCTTACGAGACCGCACGCCCAGATACTACCACGAAGCATCAAGAAGATCAGCGACCGGAGACGACAAAGTCCGATGACTGGAATCCTGGATGAATCAACGCCAAGTCTGCGGGAAGTGATTCCTCGTCTTCTCATTGCGCTAGCGGAATCAAATCCTGAGCCGAGTACTGCTGCGCCTGCTGCCATTAACTCGGACGACAATGAGCTCTCCGACTACGCCAAGCGACAAGTCGTGGTGCTCATGGTTGTCCTGTTGGTGAGCTACGGATCAATGTGCGCGCTATCAGGAGCGTTGATTGTCTATATGCGCCACAACCGCCATATCGCGCTCAAAGGTGACACGGAAGCCTCACGAAAGACACTGCTACCAGCATTCGAGCCGTTGCTGTGGATTTTGTGCGCTGCGACGGGGACGTACGCGCTGTACTTTACGATCGCTCTGGTCGCCAAGTTTTACGCGGCGAGTGCTGGAAGTGTCGCTACGGAAGCACAGAGTGCTGGCCGACATTTCGTGCTGGACTTACCGTTGATTTTCATGCTGCAAAAGAGTGTCTCGATGCCGGCATTGATTCGATCCATCGTCATCACCGTCGCTCTCGCGTGCTACGCTCTTCCCTTCGTGTGGTTCTCAACGGTCAATGGACAAGACGAAAACTCGAGTACGAACTACTGGATCGTGGCGTCAGTTCGCCTGCTGATCTTTCCGTTGTACACCTACGTGATCATTCGTCCACCGGCACGCGCGAGTAAGAGGACTTTGCGAGAATACTGCGTCTTCGGAGTCGTTTACATGATGCTCGAATTCGCCTACCACACTGCTTTCAACAACAAAAGTGTGCAACTCGGGTTCGCGTTGATCTACGCGCACGTGCTGTGGGGATCGATCTGCCCATTCTTCATGTGGCGATTGCTGAAAGCAGACACCGAGCACTGGCGCGGCCTCGGCCAGCGTGCCGTTGGCTTACAGGCACTCTTCCGTAAAGGAAATATCCACGAGCGTGTGTCTTCTCAAGGGCTTCACGTGCTGATCGAGATGCACAGGAAGTACATCATCGATTTTTCCGTGCTCGCCATCAAGCAGCGCATTGGAGTGGGCTCGACTGCTGTCGTCTACAACGGTCTGCTCCACTCCAAGACACCGGTTGCCATTAAAGTGTACACACCGACAAGCGTGACCGAGGACACCGTCGCTGAGTTTTCTCACGAAGCCGCTCTGTGTGGCGCGCTGAACCACCCGAACATCGTCAAGTTCTTTGGCATGTGCGTTTCGCCGCCGACAATCTGTCTGGTCTCCGAGCTTTGCGTCGGGAGTCTCGAGGTGGTCGTTTTGGCACTGGCACGGCGACAGCAGCAGCCTCGACGCCAACAGTTTCTGCTAAACCTAGGCTACATGATCGACGCCGCACGAGCGGTGGCATATCTTCACAGCTTCTCACCGGCCTTTGTGCATCGAGACATCAAACCGAGCAACTTCCTTGTGGACGTCGAAGGAAACGTCAAACTCACCGACTTCGGAGAGTCTCGCAGTCTGCCGAAAGCAAACATCACGTGGGAGGTTAGTAGCCTCAATGACGACAGGAGTGCTAACAAAGTGACTTCCTCCGTCATCGGTGCTACTACCACGACCACGAGCAGTACTTCCACCGATGCCGAGCACTACCAAGAGTATCCGGAGCCCACTCCAAACCCCGGCGGACACGGCGGGGATGCCGTCCCGCTGTCACCTCCTCATACCCCGCTTGATGGAGAATCCCGATCGATACCAATGTTGCAGCCCCCAGCAGCACGACGGCCAACCCCAGAAATGACTGTGAAGGGTACCGTGGACTACATGGCGCCGGAGATCATCAACGGGCGTGCTGGTCTCGCCTCGTACGGCGAATCGGCTGACATCTACTCGCTCGCGGTCACGCTGTGGGATATCCTGAACCCGGGCGGCGAGAAGTATCCTGGCACGAACAACAACCACCTGCGAGTGCTCGAGTCCGTGATGGCTGGCACTAGACCCGAGTTGGACCCTCACCTCCACGCTGGCTTAGCTGAGCTCATCACCAATTCCTGGCATGTCGATGCCCGTATGCGGCCGTCAGCACAGAAGATGGTGAATGCTCTCGAACGCATCCAGGAGGAAGTCTGTTCGGTCTTCGCGCTTGAGCTGTGCGAGGACTTGGAGCACGACTCGGCCATGTTGAAGAGTGGTGGAGCAGGCAGCAGCGTCAAGAGCTTCACCGGCGAGCAAGCGACCCGCAAGATGCAGGAGACGGAGGCCGTGGCGTCGGTGGGCGAAGGCATCCGCTTGGGCAACATGTTCATGAATTCGGGCTTCCTGCACCACCTCAAACACGCGCAGTCCTTCATGAGCAGCGACGCGCTCTTCTACTTTGACGATGACAACATCAACTTCTGCCAGCCTTTCGTGGTGCTGGAGGGCCACACCAACAGAAGTGGCAGCAACAACGCCGCTCGACAGCCCCGTCCTGGCTCAACATTGGGTGCCCCACTCCCGTCTCAGCTGGTGCAGTCCCCGGGCTGGTTCAAGAGCCTGCAACGGCAGCATCAGGCATCCGACCCGGCGCCGTTACAGGCAACTTCAACGTCGACTTCAGGTCTGAAGGACCAGCAGGCCAAGAGCTCCGAATGGGACGCCAATCCTCCAGCCTCCGAGTCACCTCAGAACGACAGCGACACTGCGTTCGTGGACGCCACCAGTAATGGACCCTCGGAGACGGAGGAGTGTGCCTGCCGCAAGCTCGGCGAGCGGCCAGACATGCGCAAACCGACCCGTCACCGGTTCCGGCGCAAGTACCGCGCCATCCCAGAGGACAACGTCCTGACGGCCAACCTGCTGCAAGAGGAGGACCTAAACTCGACGCAGGACCGCCACCTGCTGGACGAGTTCGATGCAGGACCGAGCTCGATCCTTCTGCACAATACCAGTAGTTGAAGCAAGTACTTTTTGGCGGGAACCTTTTTCCCGCCAATGCATTTGATTGGTCAAAATCCATCTCGAAAATCCTCCGATTGGGCAATTCGAGCTCATTTGCGAAAAAAGGCATGGCCACCACCGAGTGTCCGATATGTTCCCGTCATGTGCGTCCTGAGAACCTCATGATGCACGTGGAGGCCTGTCTGACCAAGCAGGAGCAGCCCAAGACGCCATTCCGTTCACCCTCCCCTGCGGCCAAGTCCCCCGTTAGCAGCAGGCCGCCAACTCCACCCCCAAGTCAAAAATTGGAGTCACCGTCGCCCTCAGCCTTACAGAAGCGCAAACGCTCGACATCAGACGATGTCTCGGCCGTCCCATTGGCTGAGAGGATGCGGCCGAAGGATCTGGACGATCTGGTAGGCCAGGACGAGCTGCTGGGGCCTGGCAAGCTGCTGGCCACGCTCATCCAGGCTGACCGAGTGCCCAACATGATTCTGTGGGGGTACGAGATGACGGAGATAAGTTTTTGGGGTACTAGAGCTGATAAAAGAAGTTGTTTTCGTGGCTTGCAGGCCTCCAGGCTGTGGCAAAACGACGCTGGCTCATGTGATCTCGAAGAAGACGGGCTGCAAGTTCATTAGTCTCTCTGGAGCGACGTCAAAGGCCGGGGACATGAAGGACGCCGTGGACCGAGCTAGAGGCGAGCGCAAGATGTTCCGGAGGCGAACAATTGTGTTTGTGGATGAGATCCATCGGTTCAACAAGAGCCAGCAGGTGAGACTGGGGATGAAGCTCAGTGAGTGGGGATTTTCATGCTGATGCCTTTTTGTGATGGTAGGATTTCTTCTTGCCGCCAGTGGAAGACGGCACCATTACGTTGATTGGTGCTACGACGGAAAACCCATCGTTTGAAGTGAATAACGCACTACTGAGCCGCTGCCGGGTGTATACGCTAAAGAAACACACGCCCGAGTCTATCGAGAAGATACTCCGACGTGCGCTGCGTGATCACGCGGCGGGAGGCGTGAGATCGCTCACTCAAAAGCATGATGCTAAGTCACATTCTAATGGAGACAGCCAGGAAGTGGACGCGGCTGCAGTCTCCATCAAAGCGGAAGATGCAGCTATCGAGTACTTGGCGAAACAGTGTGCAGGAGATGCTCGGGTCGCGCTAAACTGTCTTGAGATGGCTCTACAAACCGCTCCCGTGGATACCGAAAAGAACATACTACAGGTATCTGCGACTCACGTCCAGCATTGCTTCGCGAATCGCCAAACGCTGTTCTACGATCGAAATGCCGACATGCACTACGACTGCATCAGTGCACTTCACAAATCTGTTCGTGGTAGCGACGAAAACGCGACGCTGTACTGGCTGGCGCGAATGCTCGAGGGCGGCGAGAATCCGCTCTACGTGGCTCGACGACTGATTCGGATTGCAAGTGAAGACGTCGGCCTCGCGGCTCCAGAACTACTGCCAATGGCGGTATCGGCCTACCAAGCCGCTCATTTTGTCGGAATGCCTGAATGTGACGTCATGCTGGCTCATGTTGCCACGATGCTGGCTCGCGCTCCTAAATCCATTGAGGTCTATGCTGCGTACAAGCGCGCCAAGCAGTCCATACATGAATGGGATAAGGGCGCACTTCCAGACGTCCCCCTCCATCTCCGGAACGCGCCCACGAAGCTCATGAAGCAGATGGGGTATGGCAAGGACTACAAGTACAATCCTGACTACACGGCTGACGAGCTAAAGGACCAAACATATTTGCCAGACGAGCTGGTTGGCACCAATTTCTTCCAAGAAGCCGAGACGGAGACGAAGGATGCTGAGTAGAAAGGGGCGATGGCGATATGAAACCTGTTCAAAAAGCAACAATGGCGTGCTCCCATGCGTTGAGAAACTGCGGACTGTTACGGCCGGCTTGTCCTAACTGAAAGGTGCCTCTTCGATCATCCCTGACCTTCTGGCGAACAAGACCGGTGTTATGGCTGGCTACCTGGCTTCCCAGTTTGAAATCCGCCAGAGCTGTGCAAGGGGCTCACCGATACTGTTCATACTCATCCAACTAGCTGCTCGTTCGTACCGATCAAGTCGATCTATTCACAAGGAGGTGACCTTCCCGAATGACTGTCATGGTGGGTGAAGCATTGGCTCCCACTGCTGGCACATTGATCGAAGAATCTCAGTGGTTTATCGAGAAGTTTGAGCTCGTGCAGCTTTTGATCCTGGTCGAGTACCTCTTCATGCTTGCCATGTGCCTCGTTCTGGTGGTGTACTTGAGGAGGAACCGACATATTGCGCTCACGGGGGACTCCAGAGCTGCGAGAAAGATCCTACTGCCGGCATTTGAACCGCTCATCTGGCTGCTAGGGTGCACAGTCGGGCTGTACTCCATTGTGATGCTGCTTTTCGTGACTTTGAAATGGTTTCATGGCAAGTCCTTCGATGTCCTGCAGGAGATTTTTTACAGCATGAGATTGCTCCTTTTCGGGCTTGTGATGGTGTTTCTGCTGCAGAAGAGTGTGTCGGTTCCTGCGCTGCGTCGCTCAGTGGTGATCACGCTCGTATTGGCTTTGTATACGCTCCCAGTGGAAATGCTGTTGACGTCGTACGTCGAACCAAAGGCTCCAAATCTTGCTTTCGCTGTGATTTCTGCTGTGCGGGCATTGGTTCTCCTGTTTTTCGCGTACGTGTTCGTGAAACCTCCTGCACGCGCGAGCAAGCGCACAATCCGAGAATACTGCGTCTTCGTCTTCACGTACTCGGCATTACACTTCAGCAGCGAAGTTTTCTTCCACTTGGGCTCCAGCAGCACGGGCTTCGCCCTCACGTACGTCATGGTGCTTTGGAGTCTCGTATCTCCTGTGGTCATTTGGCGTGTACTCAAAGCTGATACGGAGTTCTGGCGAGGCTTGGGGCAACGCGCGATTGAGCTACAAACAGTATTTCGCCATCGACACAGTATCGACGAGCGGATATCGTCACAAGGCCTGCACGTGCTCATCGAGATGCATCGGAAACTCATTATTGACTTCGCGCAACTGCAACTTCAAAAGAAGATCGGTACAGGGTCGAGTGCTGTCGTTCTCAGCGGTCTGCTAGATGCGATCACGCCTGTAGCTGTTAAAGTGTACACTCCAGTGCTATTCAGCGAGGAAACAGTGGCCGAATTCTCACAGGAGGCAGCTCTCTGTGGCGCATTGAAGCATCCAAACATCGTCAAGTTCTACGGTATGTGCGTATACCCTCCGACTATTTGCCTGGTGTCTGAGCTGTGTCAAGGTACACTAGGTGAAGTCACTTGCGCTGCTCGAGTTCGCTTTGGCGACGGTGAACGTCGCTTTGAAAATCGACAGCAGATGCTGCTGAACCTGTGCTTCATGCTGGACGCAGCTCGTGCAGTTGCTTACCTCCACAGCTTTTCCCCGCCGTTCCTTCATCGCGATATTAAGCCAGATAACTTTCTTGTGGGCGTTCATGGAACGGTGAAGCTCACAGATTTTGGAGAGTCACGCAGTCTGGCGCGGTCTCACAAGACTGTTGTTGCTGCTATCGCGCGAGATGATGGCCCCGCCGATGTGCTATCCGATTATGCAGCCTTTGCAAGCTCTCCGATGGTAACAGAAATCGAGTCAATGATGACTTCCTTTCCTAAGATGTCTGTGAAAGGCACTGTTGACTATATGGCACCAGAGATAATAAACGGGAAGGCGGGGTTAGCAGCCTACGGCGAGGCTGCTGACGTTTACGCTCTGGGTATGACGATGTGGGATATCCTTCATCCCGGAGCTGAGAAGTTCCCAGAGCTCAAGAACAACCATTTACACGTTTTTGCTTCCGTTGTGGAGGGCAAACGCCCTGAGTTGAAACTAAAGACCAGTGTTGGCCAACTTCACCCAAGTCTCCTCGAGGTTATTCAAGCAGCGTGGCAGCCTAATGCCCAGTCGCGTCCAAGCGCCCAGGAAGTCGTAACGGTGCTTGAACATGTCCAGGAAGAACTGCTAGCTGTCTTCGCAACAGGGCTTCTTCCTGAATTGACGAACGACATTAGTTCTTCGGTATGCAAGACGCACCAAGGCACTGCTGACGTCTTTTCTGGCGAACTTATCGTGGCGCGTTTGCAAGACATGAAGTTCGTTCACAGCCCCTGCGAAGCTGTGAGGCTGGGCAATGCTTTCATGGATGCGGGGCTTTTGCACCACAAAAAACACGCGTACGACTTTGAAAATGCCGGGCTGAAGTACTTCTTTGACGAGGACAACATCCGTCTGTGCCAACCGCTGGACTGCTGGAACTCAGCATCAGTCGTCATCGGCACGACCGATGAACGTAACCCTCTTGACGATGATCTTGACTGGCAGAAGGAGCACTTTGGTTCGTCTTCGAGCGCCTCTTGTCGAGATTCCGGTACGTGCTCGTACTCGGAAGATCACAGCAGTATTCAGAACAACCCCACTAGATCAAAGCCTTTTATACACGGCAGCGCTTACGGCGAAGCTTACACTGGCATCCACAATTGCTGCTGTCGAAAGCTGGGGCAACACCTTGTGACTCCTAGAACAACTCACGGACAGAGGCTGCGCTGGAAGTTCAAAGCCGTGATGGCAGATGAAAGCGTGCCCACTTCAGATCTAGGCCATCCCGCAGTCACACCTAAAGATTTCGACATTGGTAGCACAACCGACGGGTTCGACTTTGTCAGCCTCAACGTACGCGCAGCATAATACACGTGTCATTTACTTCAAGTATCAGAGCAATGAACAGTCTATGAGTTGAGTGCCAAGATCTCCAGCTAGCTATTTCCACGTTACTTGACCTGCAAGAAGCCCCGCACCTCAGCCACAAATGCGTACAGATTCGTCTTGAACTGCATGCGCATCTTTCGGGTGGTGGCCGTCCCCATGGCGAGATCCGCAGGCGACACAAAGCTGATGAGCTCCTGAAACGCTGCAGCGAGACGCTGTTGGCTGGCAGCATCCAGAGTTGCTTGCTCGTGGCTTATCTCCTCGGCCAAGGCGGAGTAGCGTGCTTGCTCAATCAAAATAAGTGGGTAGAGAGTACCCGCGCAGGCATCAAGAATGACGGGGTTGAAGTCTTCAAAAAGCGCCATGTGCAAGATGACGCGCAGGAACGTCATAAACATATCCGGGTGCTGTTGGCGGTGGGCTTCGAGCCCTGGTTTTTGACCCTGTTGCGCCTTCCAGTGATAACTGGCCAACTCACCGAGAGCCTGGAAACTGTTGCGCACGACATCCACCGACACGTGACGCATGCCAACCAATAGCGACTTCAGCAGCATCTGGAAGAGCTCGCTTGGCAACGACACAAGCTTATCCGCATACACTTCCACCATATACGACACCAGCGTAAAGTACTGCTTGCTCAGACTCGGGTAGGCCAGCAACTGCTCCGACATCAGCGGGATCACCTGACGCAGACCCGAAAATACGACATCGGCCACCACACTTGAAGCTTGAGTTGCATCGGCTTGCTCCTGCTCTGTTGTCGCGTCTTCGGAAAAATCGATGAAGTCCTTCGCCACGAGATGAGACAGCAGCGTGAGTAGTGCCAAGAGGTCGACGTAATTCTCTTCTTCAGCGTCACCCAGCATACTCTTCTTGCCCAAATTGTGACGGCAGTACGCGCGGATAAGCTCATCACTGGCGGTGTAAACTTGCAGCGCGTCGCGAGGGGAGAGATAGCACAGTTGTGCTTCTACCATCAGGCAGAAGAAATTCAGGATCAGGTTTACAATCTGCGAGTCACCTTGGAAGATCTGGAAAATTTTGACGATGACAGGCAGAGCGGGCAGACAGAAAGTCGTAATCGGAGTGTGGCTGGCGGATTCAGCCGATCGTGCGATGCCCGAATACATCTCCACAAGCAGCTTGAGTTCTTCCTGAACGCGCACATCATTTGCCGTCTGCTTGGACTCAAAGTTCGGCAGGGCAATAAGCTGCTGCAACCGCTGTTCCACAGGGTGGCTCACAGCTTGGAAGTGAGCTGCTCGCATGTTCTGGTCGGTTGACGCCATTCCCGCTCGACATAAAGCCTCTGTTAGCTGGCCTCGGAGATTGACCGGGATTCTTGCAACAGCATCATGCAGTGCGGACTTGGTTCCACTTCCAGGGGCCGTCATGAATGATCCCGCACGCGCATTCGCTTGAACGAGAGCTAGCCACATCTCCGAACTCAGTACGGGGTTGATTGCTCGCGTGTTGGAGAGCACGAGCAAGAACTCGATCAGATTTTCCATAACCACTGGTTGCGTCGGCCAGTGCAGCAGATAAAGTGATGCCTTCTGCACCAGGAAAGTCAGCAACTCGCCTGCACGCCCCCCGTTCTGGAATCCAAAGACTTGCAGCAGAGCTGGCGCCACTTCACCAGTGTTAACTAGGACATCCGGGGCAAGGTACGTGGCGCACAACCGCGTAATCGTCTTGAGAAGTCCTTCGGCAACAAAGGGGCTCACACAGTCGCTCGCCGGATTCTGGGCAAGACGAGTGGACTCGAACTCGAGCACATGACTCATCACCAGCATGATGAGGTTGACGACCGGACATTCCTCAGCCGAGGCGACACCACGAAGAGTAGCGTGAATCCGGTCCGGGATGCCTGGGCGTTCACCTTCAAAATCATCCGCAAGGAACAGCCCCACAAACTGAATAACAAAGTGCAGCTTCTCAAAGAGTTGGGAGAGCTCCGGGGTCATTTGATCACGACCCTGCAGTTTTGCCAATTCCTGCTGTACGTTAGTCATGAGCGACTGAACGAGAGACACCAACAAGGACGCCGAAGCTGACGAGTTTAATCTGGCAAGTGCTGCAGCCAACTCGTACTGTTCGCGCGCACTACTCGCAGCATTGTCTTCGACATCCTCGTCTTCATCTTGATCCGCAAGCACCTCAACTGCACTTAGTTCCAGCTGAACCTGCAGGTAGAGCTCCACCACAGGGGCTGAAACCTTACTGAGGAGTGTCATAGCTTGTTCTGCCTCAGGCTTGGCGGGCCCGGACATGCCAGCTTCCAACAACAGCGGATCGTTTATGAGAGCCACCCACGCATCCAGGAGGATGTCAACGCCTTCGAGTTCCCAGAGCTCGTCGATCGCCTCGCTGGGGGTTTCACGCAGGTGACGCTGAATGCGCTCCAGGGCCGAGTGCAGCAGCTTGCTGGTAAGTGAGGCGAGCTCCTCGATGAACGAGGAGAAAAGCTGCCCAGAGTTAGCTTGCAGCAGTGCCTCCAGGCCAATATTATTCACGAGGCGGAAGAGAAGCTGGCAGCAATCAATCAATTCGCGAGTGGCTAGCTCATAGCCAGTGATATCACTCTGCGCAAGCAACTCCAAGAACGGGTTGTGCACTACCGTGACAACACCACGGAAGATTTCACCCAAGAACTGCACTTGCTCTGTCTTGCGCTCGAAGATGGGGCCTTGAAGCGATGCTAGCTGAATGAGGAACTGTCGAGCTAAGTGCAGCAGCGTTTCATTCTTGGCCGCAACGCTCCGGAAGAAGGCGTAGGTGTTGAACGCTGAGTGAATCAAGTCCGGTCGCACCAGCACCGGTCTCCAGGACGCCTGGGGTGTCAGCACCGCTCTGTTACCAGTGTCGTCGTCATTAGCTGACGCACTTAAACTCCATGTTAAATTCCCAGCGCGCGGGTCCTCGAAGTGCCAGTTCAGCAGCTCCACACAGAGTCTAAACGCCGCATCGAGCAGCTCCAACTGCTCCGCTGGCACGTCTCCAGCCCCTGAATCCCCGCAAGCCGTTGTCGTACTCCGAATCGAGTCTTCTAGCAGCGGCACTGCCAACGCCACAATATCTTTGAGCCCGCCGCTCTTCTCCAGCGTGCGTCTCGACTTAGTGTGGAACTCCACTGGCTGCAGCATGTTGCTGGCCCTGGAAGCCGACGAGAACTCCGTGACGAACGCCAGCAGCCACTTGGCTGCCAGAAGGCGGTGGGCAATGGCATTTTCAGGCTGCAACATGGTGCCCATCTGCTGCAACACCGCGGCGCGCTCCGACTCCAGGCGGTCCAGCCAGCCGCGCTTCACCAATAATACAGCCGTCTGCAGCGCCGCCGACGCTACGAACCGCGGCAGCGCGGCGCCGCGCTCCAGCAGCAGCTGCATGAGGAAGTCCAGCGCACGCGACTTATCCGTCAGAGCCAGCAGCGGCCAGCGCTGTAGTGTCACCTCGCGCAGCGTCGCGACGCAGTGGAACTGAACCACGGGTGGCGTGTGGCTGCCTTGTAGCAGCGTCATGGCATCCGCCAGAGCGCTGGGACTGCGCTTGAAGTGCTCCAGCACGGCCTCCGCCTCGGAGCGACGGCGCTCGGCCTCAGGGCCCGTGGGCGGGGCGTGCAGGGCAATGCATGCTGCCTCCAGTGCCTCCATTTGCTCGATCAGGTTATTGACTGGCGGGACGAGAGTTTTGTGTAAAAAAAAAAAGAGTTTATATAAAATAAAATTCATAATCCAAAAGAACGACAGTGATGTCCTCCACACCATGTCAATCCACGCTTTTCATTGGACAAAACAATTCCGACCGAAAGGCCAGCAGAGAGACCAGTGAACGTGCTTCGCGCCCACGCGATGGCCGTCAAGTGCTCCATGCCGCAGTTCGTCGCGCGTTGTCTGGAGGAGATCGGTCTAGAAGGCCGCTGCGGGATGCCCCTGCGCGAGCTATTCGACGCCATGGACCCGCAGCAGGACGTGGCTTACCGCCGCTACACCTGGCGCGTTCTGCGCGGCCTGGAAGGCCAGCTGAACTTCCATGTGATGCGCCCATTGGCCGCCGACGCTCAGGCAGACAAGAAGCCGCCAGTCACTGGCGCGGTCACACGGCGGAAGCGCAAGTGGAAGACGACGCTGCTCACCAGTCCGAGCTGTGATTCAGCCGCAGATGAAGAAGATGACAGGACGCCCAAACGCCACAAGCACAAGGGACAACCGTTGCAGCCCGTTCTGCCGTCTATGAGACGCATCGCTGCTCAGAAGCAGCGACGGAGGCTGTCTGATGCAGACTCAGAGAGCCGAGGCGAGAAAGCTGATAACTCTAGTCGGCTACGGAGGCGGCGACAGGGCAGTGGCGAAGGAAGCAGAGAGACAGAAGTGATGACTGTGGCCGAAGGTGATGATGCGGCCGCTAGTGAAATTGCTGTGAAGAAGGACTCGGAGAAACAGGGAGGCGCACGGTTACAGGAAGAGGAGCAGCAGCAGGCACAAGCAAGCGTCAAACAGGAGGTCGAGGACGCGGCAGATGAAACGCAGTGGGTATTACGAAGTCCACGAGGTTTCCGCCTCGGAGAAGAGGTGGATGTAGCTGGGCTTGGTTACGAAGAGGCAATGACGAGCAATCAGGATGGTGTGCTGGGTGTTGTGGCGTGCGAAGAGCTGCGGCTAAAGTATTTGGGGGTGCAAGACGCGAGCTCGATCGACACAATCTCGCCTCAGTTCGATCTATTGGAGATCATCGGTCGCGCACGAGTGCGTGGAGAGAACGCGGCGGAGCTGACAAATTCACGACTCTTTGGAGACTCACGGAAGCTGCATTATCTGCTAGATATGCTGATCGTCTCGAACTTTGTGGTGAAGAACATCGTGACAGCTGACCAGAGGCGATTCAACATCGTTCACTTGCGGCGGTTCGCTAGCAAGTTCCATCCATCCATGATATCTCCATCCGCTACAGTGTCACGTCAAGCATTTCCCAAAGAAATGCTGGCACAAGTCATCGCGGGTATGATGAAGGCACGAGGGGAACGTACTTGCGTGTTTGCTGACATTGGGCGCGAGCTTGGCTACGGCAAACGCCACCAAGAGCAATTGCGTAATTATTTCATCCAGCAGATGAATGCTAAGCCGAATTTCCCCTTGCAGCTGTTCATGGCTCGTTGCAAAACGGGGAGCGAGTACATTGGAAGAAAGCTGTGGTGCATCCGTTTGCGCGATACTTCGACTCAGCCATCTAGCGCGTCACGGCGACGGAGCTCTTCGGTCACATTTGAGGAGCTTGGGCCCGATGCGATGACTGTAGGCCGTCCTGTTGTTGAGCGTGGAATTATGGAGCAAATGTTTGTGGCTATTCAAGACCGAGAGAAAGTTGGTGCTACGGTGCCTGAGCTTCGAGATGTGTTGGGTGTCCCGACGTTCAAGCTGCCGTACAAGCTGGCTCAAGGGTTGATCTCCAATTATAATATTTCCGTGGAACAGGTTGTGCTCGGCAAAAGTACGATGTATCGGATGTTCGTTCCGGGGACTGGGGGGAGAGATGAAGCTGGTCAGCATGCGTCCAATGCTAACAGCACTGGCCCAACTGAATCCAATCTTGGCATTCGTGTAACTCGCTCTTCTGGCAAGTATAGCACGCCAAAAGGAGTGGACGACACGGACGATAGTAGCGGCCAGCCTCAACCGGCCACGATGAAGCAAGCAGCTCGAGGCATGGTACGGGCATCGACGATCGACAGGCGGAGAAACTACATCTTGAAGCGTGTTCAGATGGAGAAAATTGTTTCCCTGCACCAGTTGCGCACTGGTTTGATCGAAATGGAACGTGCTGCTGAATCCAGCACCATGGATATTCGCTCACTGCGTCGTATTGTGGACGAACTTGTCGAGGAGAAGAAGATGACCATGATGGATATAACGCTGCCGCCGAAACAAGTTCTCCAAAAAGCTCACCGCAAGGTTAAGTGCGCCGTTCTTGTTGGTTACCAACGCAGCCGTGAAGCCATCCGCGAGTTTATTAAGGCTTACGAGGAAGAGCAGCAGCTAAAATACCAAGCGAACCTCGTGGATCACGATAATGACGATTATGTTGTCGTGGCCAACCGCCGCAAGCAGCGTCACAGGGGTGGCAGCGTTGTCAAGGATGCGCACCCCCAACAGCCACGCGAGCAGGAAGTCGTCACGTACAGTGCTGCGTCATACAAACTGGCACGACTTGGGCTTGTGAAGCTCCAGAAGCAGAGCCGTCGGCTTGGAATGTTTTTCGGCATGCTGTACAAATGTCGGGCGTTTCACCTAATGATTTGGGATCGAATCAATCTTTTGCGAGGTCAGGATGCCAGAGAAAGCTGTCGGGCTGGCCCATCTAGCGATACGGCGACACGTGCGGGAGTCGACCGTTCAAAGGATGTATCATTCGTGCTCAAAGATATTCTGGATCTCTTGTCGGTAAAAGAGTATATTCAGCTGGTTGGTGTGCCAGAACTACTTACGGATCACGAAGAATCTATCGTTCGAGTTGCGGCAACGAAGGGTGGTTCGTGGGATGCGCTGCCAAAGGAAATCGCGGAGAAACTTCGTGGGTGTGAAGCAGACCGTTTTACGAAGATTGTGCGCGTTTTGCTTGAGCTCAGACTTCTCCAAGTGGTGCACGACACTTCTTCGATGGGCCTGTTTAACATTTTTCAGTCATCTGATGACTTTGACTCTGTGGTTTCGAGGGTCGCATTTGCGACGCTGTCGGGAGGTGTATTCACGGTTAAGCGTCGAGTTCACATCAGCGTTAAGCAAGGATCAAGTGTTCTGCGCAAGCTCCCGTCTGAGTACTCGTATGCATACGCACCGGGATTTTCGTGCAAGAGCAAAAGCGACCACTTTGCTGGACGTGTACCGCTCGAATTTGATCTCAGCGGCACGGACGACGCCAAAGCGTATTGGAAGTCCCTACAATTTCTGAGCGTCGAGGGGGCTCGGTTGGGTACGAATTCGCGGGAGCCGAATGGTTTGAGCGTCAATCTTGACGGTGCGCTTATTCAATCGGCCCCTTTATCAGATCACAATATCTACGTTCTTAAAGCGTGGGTTCCCCACTCAACGACGAATACAAGAAACAGCACTGCCCGAGCTAAAGCTGCTGCGGGGCCAATTCAGGTGTTGAAGCGTAAGCGCTACGAAGCAGACGTTCCTGCAATGGAGTCTTCATCACAAAAGAGACGCAAGACTGTCAAAATCAGCAACGGCTTGATTTCACCGTTCATGACTCCGGTTGATACGAGTGAAGCCGGTGTCAGTAACTTTCGCAAGCAAGTTGGCGCGAAGAAAACCCGTCGAACGTTGACCTGGTCCCTGGAAGAGGATCTTCGATTGATCGACTTGTACCTTGAGCAGGTGTCATGCCGGTGGTTTGTGGAGGTGCCGCTAGCGCTGCAAAAAAAAGAGGAACATGTCGCCTTCCGGACGACGAAGCTGTCTCGCACGTTGATTTCGTGGAAAGAACTTGGAAAGGTGTTCAAGAAGAAGCCGATTGAGTGTATGCTGCGCGTAAACGATTTGCTGGAAGCACCAGCTATTCAGGCGAGACTGGAGAGAGTCAAAGTGACCATCACGCAAATGAAGAATCCTGGTGGAGAATTTCACGAAGAAGTTGAGATCATGCGCCAGCCGCGACTGGCAGCACTACTATGTCGGGCGCTGCAAGTGATACTGCATGAGCGATCCAGTTATTACTCTGTCCTTGCAGATATGCTCATGAGAAGCTGGACTGAGAGTGAAGTGAAATTGGTCTGGCGATACCTTTGGTTGGCTGGACTCATTACGCGGACACCTCAAGCAAGCGAAGGGAAGGATCAAAAGCAACGCGGCTTTCAAGTACACTCGAAGGTGTTCGAAATGAAAAGCCTGAAGATCCCTCACTACGTGATGGAGACGTTTTGTGGAGCCGCTAAGTATTTGTCGTTTGTCAACGAAAATGTCGATGAGGCTACACTGGTGGCGGAAGAGAACGAACGCTACTTCGAACACGAAATTGAAGTGAACATGTCATCTGGACAGGCTGCTGTAGCATTGTCTTCGGTGGTGTCGGGGTTCTCTCAGCTTGTCCCGTCATATGTGGCACCGGGAAAGCATTCTGCGGATAGTCGGGAGGTCCAGCGAGCGATGGCTGTGAAGGGTCTGGCGGGTCACTTGTCGCGGCAGTGGGGTGGAGTATTCCCGGAGGACTTTCTGAAGGAGTATTGGTCAGTGAAGTCTGTATTTGGGATTGCCGACCTCGCTACTCAAGCACAAAACATCAAGGCGATGGAGGCCTTTTCGGGAGGTGCGTGTGCCAGCCTAAGTGCAAAACAGGATGCCAAGGCCAAGCGAAGAACGCATTTGCCACTGATGACATCGTGGTTGTCTGTAACCTTAGCCGAGGCTGCCGGATCAGGATTGACACTTAACGAACTGAGTGGCAGGTATGCTGCAACTGGCCTTAAGAGCGATTGCGATCGCGATACTGCACCGATCGTTTTCATCCAACGCGAGTTGGGCGAGATGGTACGAGATGGGAGCGTGCTAGAAGTGAATGGGTACGATCACTGTCGCTTTGTCCTACCGGAATTCGCTGACCTCTGGTCGTTGCATCCCTACCGAATCACGAGCGACTCGACAGCGGAGAAAGTTCACTTCCTTTTCGACAAGGACAGCACAGTCGTGGCACGCCCGTGGCTACACTTGGACGGGAGCGTCAACACCAAAATGTCTTTGAAATTGAAGCGCAAGGTGGTGAATATCGTCATGTGCTGTCCTGGCATTCAAGATGGCGCGGTTCACAAGAAAATGCGCAAAATCGTCGGTCTCCAGGACATGCGCTCGCTTTTAGAAGAGCTGATGACGGATGGGATCATTTACGCTCGAGTGTTTCGCGACCCGCAGCCGCCAGCCTCCAACATTTTTGGGCTGCCGGCAAGCGCTCCCAGTCCAACTGCTGACATCTTCTCTTTGTCACCTGGCGAGCTACGATACGTGGATTTTTCTCGAGAGCGTCTTCACTACTTCCCGTCGGTCAACTGCATGGAGCTTCTCGGCGCAGAGGCGTGTGACGCAGATCTTGGCTGAGGTGTGAAGCGAGAAAACACGGTCGAGCATCCTAATCCAATATTTATTTTGACTTGGTCAGATACTGCTGCAGTCCTCCCCCGTGCTCTATTTGTCAGGATCAGCTACGGGTGTTACCGCACAATTTGTCCTGCTAGGTTGTAGCGAGCTGGTGTTCCTGCTGTGCCTACCTTTTGCGTCCCGAGTGTCGCCAACGTCTGTCTTTTGTGCTCAATGAGATTCTGGATGACGCTCAACACATTCCGTTGCTTGTCGTCCAAGGTATGCCCGGAAGGTGCGGGAGTGTCAACTCTGGTTGACGAACGTCTTGTCGAGGAGCCGTGTGGTGTCCGTCGCTGTTGTTGCTGTGGCTCTTGCCAGCGATCTTGATGAGAAATTGTGCTGCGAGGAGCAGGTTGGTGCCTCGGTGTATTTCCTCCTGAGAAGAGTGCCCACCAAAAAGGTCAGTAAGTGACCAACCGAAACAAAATGGCGTGATGTGCTGCCGCTTACCTCGGCTGCCTTCGTGAGGTGGCTTTGTGATGGATTTCTGGAGGCGGTGGACAGCATGCTGATCTTCGCATTTTGGCCGAAGCAAAGCTGAAAGATCAGGTTTGCTTGGTACGGGAGTGGGGTTCAGGATCGGCTTGACGGTTGGAGCGATGGGCCTGTTGCTCGGAATCCCATTCGACTGCGCAAGTCGATCGTACATACTCAAGTAGGGCGCCGCTCGATATTTTGATGGAGACTGAGGGGCTTTAGACATGCTGGGGGAAAATGGCGCTGGCGGCGGTGACATTGGTGAACCTTGTTGGTACTTCATCAGTCCCGCTCGAGCACGTTCATGGGTAGGCTCGACTGGTGGCGGCAGGAACATCGAACCATCGTACTTTGACGCAGGGTCTCCAGGAAGAAGTGGCTGAATAGTGGTGGCAGGGCGAGGCCGTGTTTGCTTGTGGATCACGAACTGCTTCTTATCGTCGTATATTCGCGCTGGAAACAAGGCACCATCGTGTTAGCAATGAGTGCAGCCAAGACGTCTGCTTCGCTTCCTTACAATATGAGAGGGATTTCGTGGCCGACAATTCATTCGACTTGTACTTAGTCGAGTTGCGCATCTTCTTGTCGTCGAGCATGAGCAGACTTGGAATCATGTCCAGCATCGGAACATGATACCCTGGCTTTTGGCTGAGCGGATTGCCTCGGATGGTGAGGTGGGTGAGGTTTTGGTTCAACGAAAGTGCTCGTAGTGCTTCGGGACTGCAGGAAAGAACGCCACCGTGGGCCTTTAGCAGTGGACGACCAAGTATCAAATGGACTACAGCTCAACGTACGCTTCGATGAGGTTGTCTGAGATGTCCACGTTCTCCAAGAATTCAAGCGTCTCGAGTCCTTTCGTGGTCATGAGCCTGCACATTACCATCAGCGTCAGGGCTTCCGTGGCGTAGGTTGTCGAATAAACTATACGAACATCACCTGTTGCCACTCAAATTGAGCCGAACAAGACGTGGACAGAACTCGAGCATGCTGACATCGTCCAAACGGTTGAATGCGAGGTGCAGCTCTTGCACAAACTTAAGGCGCTCAATGCCTTGGATGCTCGCGATCACGTTGAACGAAATGTCCAGCGTCACGACCTCGGCAGGAATTGAAGATGGGATCCTGTCGATCTCATTGTTTGACAAGTCGATAGTGCCGGCCGTCGCGAACACTCGAAGCGTGCGGTCAACCTGCCCCCACGTGAGTCCTCGTCCCTGCAGGAGGAACATTTGTTAGCATTTTCATTCTTATGGAGCACCACCGCCATCGCTCCAACGTACGGAGAGGTCGCAGTACTGGGACTCGGCGCCATCCAACCCAACGCTTCCTCGCCGCACGGAAGACGCCATGAAGACGTGAATAAGCGCGCCGTCCTCAAGCCACTCGCATCAACAACAGCACGGCGCACAGAATGAAACGCACAACCAACAGATCTAATTCCGTCGCTTACCCGAGAATAATCTAGCTTTGGTTCTAACCACGCCGAGATGGCGAGGCAGTTGAAGCAGATATGCACGGCTCGCACCGTGCATTCCTTCATCGATTCATCGGTGACCTGGATCAACACCATTTTTAGCAGCGCGATTTCAATAAAGGACAGCTCTCCAATTGCAAAATTGGAACCTCCCGCCTACCGGTAGCGTTTTTTATTGGGACTGGAAAATCTGGCATGCCAAAGCAACCAGACTTTGATGAGTTGGCCTTCGCTCAAATTTGCATCTTTTGTCAAATATAACCTCTCACTATCCACACCCATCTCGAGCGCCATCACCCCCCACAGTCATCACCATAGCCGATAATTTGTTCTCCACCCTTCCAATTAAGAAAGGCATCTGCAACTGGAGCAACTTCATCCAAATATTGTCGCCCGATGACAACCAAAGATGGTGTGGTTGACCCAAAGTAAGTCTACCCAGCTTCAGTGGAGAAAAACCGCAGAAGCGATCGCTTGGACCGCATCGGAGATGGACCAGGCGCCCAGTCGAGGCGGCCGCAAGCGCCGCGGCGGTGGCAAACGCAAGCGCAGCGTCAGCCGCAATAGCGAGGACGAGGAGCGCAAGACGGAGGACCCTACGCCCAAGCAGAATGAAGACCAGGAGGAGGAGAAACCTCAGCCCAAGCAGCAGCAAGACAAACCCAAGCCCAAGACCTGGAGCTGTCCTGCCTGCACCTTCCTGAACGAGGCCTCGCGCTGCTTCTGCGAGATGTGCGAGACGCCCAACCCCACGCCGCCAGAGGCCAGTAGCCGCACGCTCGGAGCCGCCGCGTCGAGCTGGAGCTGCGCCGCCTGTACGATGGTCAACCCTTCGCCCATGCGCATGTGCGCCATGTGCGGCTCGCTGAATCCGCGGCCGGCGGGACTCACGATGGCGCGGCTGTCGGACGCGCTAAGAGGCGGAGCAGACGTGTCGCTGTCGTCGTCTTCGAGTGAAGACAGCGAGGAGCTGGAGAGTGACGATGGGGAGGAGGTCGAGGACTCGTGGACCTGTCAGACCTGCGATACCATCGCCACGGGACGTGCTTGCCCGAACTGTTTCGTGCAGCGCCCCAAGGCGAGGAAGGCGGACGAGAAGAACAAACAGGAGAGGAAGCAGGCACTGCTAAAGAAGAGGAAGCGCCGGAAGCGCGAGAAGAAGCTGCGCGAGAAGGCCAAGATGGCCTACGGCGTGTCAATCTACGAGCTCAAGAAGCTGGTGCTGGAACCCACCAGCAGCCGCCTGGTTGATACGTTGCAAACGCTGACGCACACGCTGGCGATGATGGATGCGTCGGCAGATAATGAGTGGGCGGATGGACCGTCGTTCCTTGTTCGTGGGCTTGGTGGCGGAATGCCGTCGTCGTCAGAGACAACCAAAGATCCAGAGCTTCTCACCGTTCTTGCAGATATTTTCCGTGGACACGAACGGACGTATCCCGTGGAGGTTCGACTCCTGGCGGTCCAGTCGATTAATTACCTGATGAAGATGGATCGGCACATGTTTGCGCGGGCAAAAATGGTGGAGATTGTGGGACTTTATATCGCTGATCTCTTGGCTTGGAAGGATAAGGCCAGCGCAGGTACTACGACGGACTCAGGTGACATGAAGAGCGCCCAGATGATTGTGGAAGAGTGCCTGAGCGGATTGACGAGTATGTGTAGTACTGAGGCGTTTACTCTTCGAGAGTTGCTCGCGCATGGAAACTTCGCAAAGTATTTGGATTTCCTGCTGAGTGTTGTCGATGGACACGAAGAAAAGGATGGCGGCTTTCATCCAAGTATAATGATGACTGCACTCGGAATTTTGCAAAATTGTTGCATCAAGTTGCGGTGGAGTGGAAAGCCGAGTCAAAAGCGTCGTTTGTCAGGACAAGGCAATGTTCAAAAGCCGAGTGTGTCGAGGGTATCTCCTAAGAAAGCGACTTGCGATGGAAAACTTACGCTGGAGCTTGCTACCAAGTTGGTCGCATTTTTGCGCCACGTTCTTCAGCACAAGCACGTTCCGCTACATGTGAAGGCAGCAAAGTGCTTGCTCCTTGTATTTAATCGGACTCCTACTGACCGCCCAGAGATCCTGAAAAAGCTCGTGACACCAGACGTGCTTCGCAAGTTTGTTGCAGTGGTGGTGGATGCAAACGGCGACGAGTCCGAAGATTCGCGTCTTGCAATGGTGTCGCTGTTGCTCCATCTATTTGACAATCGGCCGCAGCTGGTCAACATGTTTGTTCAAGAGAAAATTTACGCAGACCTGTTTGGTGGCATGCTGCCATTGCTGCAGTCTTCGTCGACAGCTCTCCGAACCAATGCGTTGAAACTCACAGCAATGCTGACTCGAGTCGTTTGCAGGAGACATTCAATGGGTTCTGAAAACAATTCTCGTCGCAACTCTGTGGATGAATCCACGTTCGAAAGTAAAGACGCTACTACTACCCGAGGCTCTATGTCCCGCTCTCCTCGGAGTCGTCGCAATCGCCTACGATTGAATTCGTTGCCAGATCCGGATGTGCTGTCAACACTGCTACTCGATTTCATCCGAGCAGATTCGCTTTCTGCAGTCAACGTGCTGTTGAAGGACGGCGCGGACTTGAACTTCCCTAAGACGTTTGATCTGGAAGGAAACGAAATCGAGAAGCCGCTCAATGTCGCTGTGCAGTTTGCTTCGCTCGGAATGGTACGCCTTCTCCTGAAGCGAGGTGCTGATATTCACCAAGTCGGAGTCGGTGGTACTGCCCTCCACGTCGCAGCCAAGACTGGTCGTTGTGATGTTGCAGCCTTCTTACTGCAGTGTGGAGCTCGTGTACAAGCGAAAGATCGAGACAGGAAGAGCGTGATGGATGTCGTGAATGCCGTGGATAACCCGACTAGCGGAGATAACGCTGTGACAACAGTTATATCGCCCATGAAGAAGTTGTTGGAGCACCAGCGCTCTGATAGCTCGCGGAACTACGACAGCGACTTGTCAGAGAGCGATGAAATGTCTGGCGGTAGGAGCAGGGCATGGTTTTACCCTTCAGATCATGAAGATGAGTACGGAGATGACGATGACATCGAAGATGATGAGCTTGATGCCGATGAAGGCTACTACATGGATTACGACGACGATGATGACGACGATGAAGGTTTTGGTGTTGTTGATCAACGTGACGAGGACGAAAGTATTCCCAGTGACGAGGATATCGCTTACTACAATGGTGACATGTCGAGCGAGATGACGCCATCCAGCAAACGCCGTCTGGACTCAGTTGCATCCGAGTCCGAGATGAAAATCGACGAAGCTTGTCGTGACATTAACGATGACGACGCTGAACCATCTAGTGGAGGTCGAAGCACATCTGGTGGAAGTGATAAAGATTCCTTGGGAGAAGACGCGGTTGTGGGGCCAGAGCCATTCAACGCTACGGCTGACCAAATTTATGGCTTTAGCATGGCCATAGCCCAGTGTCTCTTGGCAGTGCTGCACGACATGGACATTCAAAATGTGGAGCGTTCCGTTATCTCTACAGTAGCTTGCGTGCTGGAAATGGCACCATCACAGCTTATTCGCAGTTTGAAAGAGGCTGACGTGGTGCTCATCTTGGACACTGTACACTTCTTGCTGCAAGGAGAGAAGCATCGTCAAGTAACTTCGGACGCTGCGGCTTCAGTAACGAGTGCCGAAGCGTCAACGCCCGTGGCCTCAGGAACAACAGCGGGCTCATCATCATCAGCCCACAATTCCAACTTGCCATCGTTTATCCTCGCAGTCCGTATCTTGCAGGCAATGATCAGGAAGTGCTCCAAGGAATCCTCCATCTTGCATCAGATCGAAAGGAGGGGTATTAGTGAGCAGATGAAGCAGCTGAATGATGCATCAGCTTGCTGGGTCAGCACCTCTCTTGATGGAACACCTCGGAACCCTAGCGACACGATTTTTGGACGGGGTTTGGATTTGCTGAAATCTCTTCGTGCAGACATGATGGAAAGTGGAATGCTTCACCTTCACAAACTGCGAAACCTTTCAAGGCGTTTGACGGAGTTTAACGACGCGTCATCTCCATCCGAGAAAGAACTCATCTTGGTGGACTTGGTTGAGCTTTTTGAGCAGGCGAACTCAATTACAACATATGAGTTCAAGCAGTCTGATCTGTTGCCTGCAGTTCTTGAGTACCTCTCACCCCAGGGCGAGCTAGATGAAGCCCGAGCGATGGCGCTGATGGAAGCGTTCGAGCGCTCTCCCACCGCGCTGAAACATCTGGTTCTTCGACTGCAGAGTATCATTACCCAAGAGGAGACGTTCCCTTTGGTTTCTTTCAATACCGGCAAGGGCAGAGAACTCTACCCGTTAACTCGACAGCTGAAGATTGCGTTCATGCGACCAGGTGATAGAAATGCAGGCGACAAGCTTCATGGTCGTCCCAAGGGCAAGTCGATTCACTCGTCGCCGTTGACACACTTCCAGTCTTTTGAGAGGACGGTATCGCGGTGTCTTCCTGTTCTTGATTCAGATTTGTCTCTGCTGTATTGCAACTTGGTGGGGCAATCCATTCAGAAAGTGGTGGAGGGAAAATGGAGAAAGTTTTTGGTTGTGGGGTACGACGACAAGCGATCGCACCACCTAGTAAAACCGATTGGTGGTTCCGATGATGATCTCGCTGAGATGGTTCTTCATGACTCCCAGTGCAAGCTCGTTCAAAGGGTCGATGTTTATGACGGTGTTGAATTGGATCTAGCATCGTTCGGACTGCCGGATGCCGCTAGCAGTTGTGGGCCGGCAGATGGCAAGAAGAAGCGAAAGAGCAGCAAGAGGAAACGAAAGTCTTCGGCTCAAAAACAACAGCCGGATAACAACCAAGGTGCTTGCCAAGTTGAAGTGAAAAATACTGGCGTGGTAGAAATTGCGAAACTGCCAGGGGCATGGCACGCGGCAGTCTTGGTGAACGATTCAGGTGAAATCCGCAGACTAACAAATGATGGAGAGCTTCACACATGCGAAGAGATTCTCGCAGCGCACGATACGCACTCGATAAAGCTACTAGCAGACAGCCGAATTGTCCGCAAGGTACCGTCTGATTGCCTACGGCCCCGAGCGCTTCAACCACAAGCGGGCAGCGTCGTCGAGGTGGATGGTGCTTTGGGCGAAGTGACTCGCGTCTATGGTTCTGGTCGGTCCACAAACTCTGCAAGTAGCGTCGCGAACAAATTGCTGGACGTGAGAATCAGTGCTGATGTTGAAAAGAGTCGGGTGAAGATGGATCGTGTCCGCTTTCCTCCACAAGGAGCGCTTACTCCAAGATTGGGAAGTGGAAGTGATCGGATTGAGGCGATGAGTATGGGACGATTGTTCCCAGCGCGGGATAGCTCATTGCTTGCAGGGAGTGTTGGAGACCGTGTGTGGGTCTTACCACCGTCTGGGTCATCGATTAAGGATCTGTCTGTGGCAGGAACGATCAAGAGCTTTCCTTCCGGGTTAGAGTCTATCCAAGAGTCGAGCACTGTTCTTGTTGAGGTTTCGTTTGGAACGCAACCAGCGGTGGTAGTGAAAGTAAAGCAGGATCGTGTGCTTAATTTCGCTGCTGGTGCGGGCTTATCCTCTGGCCGTGGTCCTTCTCGCTTGTTAGCGGCACTTCAGATGGCATCAGGGCGTAGCGGGGCGAGCAGATTGTTTGGAGGGGGACGCAGTGGCCAAGACGGAGGTTCTTCGGCCATTCACCGTGCTTTTGAGCGAGTGGCAGGGTCACTGCAACATGGTCGACTGGGAGGAGTAGGTTTGGGATCCTCAGGGTCGGCGATGGACCAACTTCGAAATTTGATATCACGGAACGCTGGGTTTGGTGGCTCGAATGCACCAAGTGATATTGACACGGCGGATCAGACCCCGGCTACCACGCAAAGCCCTGACGCAACCACCCAGCCTAGCGAACCGATTGGGAGCGAAGTGCAGACCGAAGAAGAACCGTCAGCGTCTTCTCCGTCTAGTGTTTCTGTGTCGAGACCGCAGAAATCCCCATCGTGTGAAAAGAAGAACGATGAAAAACCTTCAGCTTTGCAAGCGTTTCGAAAGCCTGATGGTGCGAAACCCAAGATGACCTGCTTGCAGTTGCCGAAAGTTAACTTGGTCGTTGGTTTTCGCAAGTGCGATGCCAGCGCTGCAACGCAGGATCGGATCGTGGTTTCTTCTGAATTTGGCCTGGAACGTCTCGACAGAGGAAACGGAAGCAAGGACGTTCCTGCAGCGTCAAGTTTAATCCAGCTAAACTCATCCACACAGCGGCTTGAGGCGACAACCGGCGCTCGAAAGGCTTTGTTAGACGTCTTCAATTCGTTCACCAGGTCAGCGTCTCCAGGCGCGTCACAAAAGAAGAAACGAAGGAAACTTTCACCAGTAGCTCAACGGAAGACGGTTCCGAGTGGTGCTCCATGGGATATCGAGAAGTTTATCGCTTTTATGCTGGCACTGCGTGGTCCGGTTAACTATGGTCTCACCGATTCGCAAGCCAAGTATTGCGTTATATTCTCGAAGTTTGCAGACCCCGGCACGACACGGAAGTTGCTGACAGTGGAGGGATTTGTGTCGCTGATGGTGCACGAATGCAAGGATAGCGTAAATTCCAAGCAGCTGATAAAGTTTCTGCGCTCGCAAGGCTACTCGGAAAAGTCGTTGAGTGCTAGCGCGTCACGTAGCAGCAGTGGAGATGACGAAGAGGAGAAGTCTTCGCTTAGTAGCGGCGGCAGTGACGGAACGAAGGCTACAAAAGTGTCTGGCAGAAGCGCAATGCGACAGCCTGTTGTGCTGCGTGGGTTCCCTGCTGACCATAATGTGCTGAAGTGTGTGGAAGATCTGCGGCAGGAGTACCGTACCCGAACTGGCAAGAGCGACGTGACCTCGTCTACCACTGATGCAGCCTTACCACCTTGGAAGTTGACGTATAAGCTCTACTGTGATTTCCAAGTTGAGTGGGAGGCACTGCCTTCCACCAACACTCGCTCGACGAACTCCAGCGTTGCAGCGTTGCAGCCACTATCGGAACTGGAGTCACAACCTCCAGCACGGTTAATGGCACATGGTATTGTCACGCTTGACGGCATGAACGCTAATGGGGCGACAGAAGCCTCGCGATGGTTAAGTCGGATCACTGCCTCGCAGCCGGGTGATTCGCGTGACGGACTCGTTGTGCCTGATGCGGTAGCAAGTGCGGTGCGCTTGCTCCGCTATTTATTCCAGTTTCGGGCGGGGGGAGCGGATCTCGATGAAGGACTATGGACGAGCCCGCGATTGTATAATAAGCTGGAGACGCAGCTGCAAGATGTGCTCTCCATGTGTAGTGGCATCTATCCGCCCTGGTGTGACGCGTTGGTGACCCATTGCAAGTTTTTCTTCCCGCGTGAGCTGCGGGAAAAGCTCTTCCGCTCGACGTCTTTTGGTTGCACGCGCTCGCTACACTGGTTCCGCAACCAGCTAAATATCGAGGAAGGCTCAGCTGATTCGACGTCTTCCATGGTTGGAGGCGGCATCTACAACCAAGAGATCTCCATCTCGCCGATCCCGAAAGAACGTGTGAAAGTGCATCGCGAAAACATTCTTCAGTCCGCGGAGGCAGTGATGAAAATGCACGCGAAGCGCAAAGCTATCCTGGATGTGGTATTTGTCGGTGAAAAAGGCTACGGCTCGGGAGTGACGGCGGCATTTTATTCGACGGCGGCGCACGCGCTGCAAGGAGTAAAGGAGAACCAGAAGAATCGATACTGGATTCCAGGCGAAGACGATGAGGCAGAGGCTGTGAAAGTAGCGGACGCCAGTGATGATATTGCTGATGACGCAGCTGTGATTCGTCACTCCAACGGCCTGTTCCCGTATCCCCATCGAACGACGAGCCCAAAGCTTGTCGAGCGCTTCCGCATGATGGGTAGACTGGCAGGCAAGGCGTTGATGGATGAACGTTTGCTCCCGCTCCCGTTGTCAAGCCAGTTTATGAAACTTGTGGTGGGCGAAAGCTTCGGCATTGAAAACCTGGGCGATATCTTCTTGAGCCACGGTCGAATTCTGTACTCGATGTACAAGGCCTCGAAGAAGCTAACTGCTGGGGAACGGGATGTCCAAATCGACCAAATGGGCGTCCAGGACTGGTTGGATGCGGTGGGATTCACGTTTATCGATCCGTTTTCACAGGAGCCTCTAGTTTCCGGCGGAGAAGATATTGCGGTGACTGCAAGTAACTTGTCGTCCTACGTACGGGTGGTGCTGGACTTGTGGCTGGACTCGGGTATCCGTGCGCAGGTGTTGGCGTTCCGCGAAGGCATTTGCGAGGTGCTTCCACTGGGAAAGCTGCGTCTGCTGTTCGTCCCGGAGCTTCTGTCGTTGCTTTGTGGTGAGGAAGACATCGAGTGGACCGCGGGGTCGTTGCTCAAGGATACAAAGCTTGCGCACGGATACACCAAAGACAGTCAGCCAGTGCAGTTCTTCTTCGAAGTACTGGAGCAGATGTCAGGCGCCGAGCGGCGAGCTTTCCTGCTGTATGCGACGGGCTGTCCGAATTTGCCACCGGGAGGGTTTCAAGCGCTCAAGCCACCCTTCGAGGTCGTCCGTCGCGTCGTGGATAACCTGGATGTGGATCGTGCTCTGCCATTTGCTCGGACGTGTACGAACACGCTGCACTTGCCGGCCTACTCCAGTAAAGCCGTCCTTGCCAAGCAGATGGCCTTCGCCATTGCCAACAGCCGCGGCGTGATCGACCGAGACTAAGTCGTGCAGTACTTGCATGTTCGACAAGGATTGCTTCCCAGTATTGTTGATGGGAAAAAAAGAATTGTAGCGTAGATTTTTGCTTGCAAGCTCGCTGATCAACTCTACTTTGGCGCTTTGGATGGAGTCTTCTTCGCTTTTAGTGTCTTGGCCTTCGCATCGCTTGCAACAGCAGCCTTGGAAGCATTTGTGGGAGCTGCCCCTGAACCAGTTTTCTTTGGACTCTTGACAGCCTTTTTTGGGCTTAACTTTCCTGCTTTTGAAGGTGGTTGCTCAGGTGATGTGGGTGTTGTTGACACCGGTGCCACAGGTGCAGGTCGATGATCGTTCTCCCAGTCAATCAACACTTGGCGGATCTGATGCAAAGCTTGTTAGTTCGTGGAAATACTACCGGGTTGCGATAATTATGTGCGGACTTACCTCGGCTCGAGACTTGACGATGTTGTTGGCGGCGTCGAGGTCGTCTTTGGCGAAATAATAGGCGTTCTTGTTGTACTGGTTCTTGAGACTCGGATCCGCTCCGTTGTCCAGAAGTACACGCAGGCTCTTCTTGGCTTCGTGAAAGACGGCGATTGCGACGGGTGTCCAGCCACGGCAGTCGCGAGAGTTCACATTGACTTTCCAGACGCTGGCAAGCATTGCCGCTCGTGCTGCTGCTTCTTTCTGTGCGGCCGATGCACTAGCAGTCGCCAACTCTCTCGCTTGGGCCTCAAGAGCTTTACCCTTAGAAGCCAACATTGTGACCATTTCAACGTGATCGAACTGAGCTGCGAGGGCGATCAATGTGCTTCCTCTTTCGTCGCGAATATCGGCGCTGGCACGAGGACGGTCTCCAGTTTCCAGTGCCTCGTCGGCGAGTTGCTCCAGCCGCTTTTCCAGCTCCTGGACGTTTCCCCCACGCGCAATTTCGAGCAGCTCCGAGTGAATCTGCATTAAAGCAAACTGCTCACGCTCCACGTGGTTGGTGATTCTCTCTTGCCACTTGGCCTCGATCACTTTTCTTCTCTCCTCAACCAGTTTGTCGGTCGTTGAGAGTTCCCATTGCCCCAAAAGAGCCTGCGCTTCGGCAGTTTTGGCCACGTCGTACGCTGTTTCGCCTTGCTTCGAGCGCAGTCTCGGGTCTCCACCGCTTTCCAGCAGAAGCTGCAGTGTTTCAAGGTGGCCGTTGTATGCTGCGCGATACAACGGCGATCGTTTCTCATCGTTGCATTTGTTCGGGTCAGCTCCTCGTTCAAGCAGCAAACTCACGATGTCTTTGTGGCCCTGGCAGGCTGCTTCAGACAGAGCAGTGTGTCCATGTCCGTCCTCGCTCTCGACGTCGCAGTTCTTGTCCAGACAGCTTATGACCGTGTCGACTTCATTATCAAACGCCGCCTCCACCAGCTCCGTACTGTTGCGTTTCGTCTCCTTCGCGACGCCAAGAAGCTTCGCAAAGTCAGCGCTGTCAGCACTACCATCAGTCTGAACTCCTTCCGAGGACAAATGCACGTGGATGACACACATCTCCTTTGCCGTTGCCGGCGGCGGCGTCTCCGCTCGGCAAAGCACCACAAGCTTGAAGTGGTCGTTAATGATGAACTCCGAGACCTCGGGGTCGCCCTCACTGGGCCGCAGCAATTTGCCGAACACCTCGGGGGAGAAAAGCTGTTGTCGCGAAAACACTTCACGTGGAAAACTGTCGGAGGTGAAGAACTGCTCGAGTTCCAGCGTCACGAGCGAGTCGAAGTTGATGATCAGCAGTGACCCATGCTTCAACGCACCCACGAGGTGACGACGTAGCGATTGAGGCGCCATGTCAGCCGGGTTGGCCACCATGAGCATCACGCCACGCTGGTACTTGAGGAACCGCGTAGCTTGGCCAGACGGGTCCACTACCAGCGGGAACTTCTCCGTCACGTATACCGCCGTGTCCATGGCGTCCGTCAGCTCCTTCAACGAGACGCGCATCATCTTCATTTCGCCGGCATCCTCTCCTTCCTGTGCGGCCATCTCGACAAGTGTGTTGTTGCTGGCTATTGTTGTCCAAGTTGAAGTGGAGTGTAGCCATCTTTGTTTCTTGAACCTGTAATATCGCATACTTTACCTAGCACATTGCATAAATTGATTTTTTGCGTCATTAAGCGCCATGTCGTTCTTCGGGTATCGGAGCTCATCGAGCAGGGCGCAGCAGCAGGAGACGCACCTGAGCGAGCTGGAGCGGCTGTACGTGGCGTGACCTTCTTCCCTGTCATCTACTCTATCTAACTCCTGAGTTTCACGCTGTGTACGTTCTTGTGGCCTACAGGAGAGGCCGTCAACTGGCGAGTCTCGTGCGCGCCGGAGGTCGAGCCAAGAACCAGCAGCAAACGATCTTTGAGGTGCCCGTGGCGGACACGCCGCGTGGTCCGCTGGTTCTGCAACTGTATGCAACACTTTACTGTAAAATATGGGGCTAAACTCTGCAGAACAAGCTCTAAAACTTTCCATTGTGCAGACAGCTGCCGACCGAGTTCCCCGTGAAGGTTCCACGACTCAAGGTGAATAGCAATGACTGCAATAGCGTGGATATTGTTAGTGTATTGACTGTTGAGTTGCTGCTGCTAGGCGTCGATCCCCGTGCAGCATCGGTGGCTGGACGCGGCGGGCAATGTGCAGGGCCACCCGGATCTCAGCAAGTGGACGGCGCACTCGGACCTCGGCCGGATCGTGACGGAGATTGTAACGGAGCTACGAGTGGTGGCGAGTAGTGCGTCTGCGAGTAAGCCACCTGTGTCACCGGCGAGAAGCAGCTCCCCGTCCCCTGCGGCGTCGCTGGCGCAGTACCCTGGATCCAGGGCCAGCGCCAGCTACGCGTCGCCAAGTCGACCATCCCCACAAGCTCAGATCCATCAGTCGAAGCAGCCGGAAACGCCGGATACAAGCAAGATGCAGCGTACGCAGATGCCCGTGATCCCTGCGATCTTTCCAGAGCTGGAAGAGCTGAGGTAAGGAAGATGGTACTGCTCGCCTGTGGAATGTGGGGTTAAACGTTTTGTGTGCAGCCTTTCCCAGCTGGAGAAACTGAACTCGGACAAGCGTGCGCTCAAGAAGCTTGTCAAGGAGTTGACATCGGTGAAAGAGTTCACGCAGCTACGAGACGAAGTCCTCAATAGCAACATGGGCATCGCGAAGACGACGCTGGGCTATGAAACTGAGCTGCGTGAACTGCAAGAAGAGGTCGAGACGCAGCGGGCAGAGCTGCGTGCCGCGCAGCAGGCGCTCGCGGAGAAGCAAGCGCGACAGCAGCGCATCGTTGCGGTACGCCACCTGCTGCATTCACGTGCTCATATCGACCACGTAACTAATCGTCGTGTTCCTTGTGCAGCGGCACCGGCCAGACGCCCTGCTGGAGCAACTCGCCGCCGCTGCGAAAGACGTGGACAACGAGACGGACGAGGTTTCGACGCAGTTCTCGCACGGCGACATCGACGTGGCGCAGTTCATCTCGACCTATCTGCCTCGCCGCAACCTGTACCATGAACGTACGCTCAAGCTCGCACGAGTGCATCAGCACTAGAACCAGCCAGATCCAGGAGAAGACAATGCAGAAGGGAACAATGGATAGATATTTTGTGAGGCTTACGTGGCTGGTGGGTCTGGAAAGCTAGAGCGTCTTCAGTTGCGGAACTTCCAGTCCTGGCGGCACATGGGGCAGTGCTGGCGCATGGACTGCAGCGACTCCAACCACTTCATCAGGCAGTGCATGTGAAATGCGTGATTGCAGGCGCCCCACACGGGCGGGCAGCCGTCTCCAGGCATGGTACAGTCCGGACAGCAGGCTTCAAACGCGTAGCGGCAGATCCCGCAGCATTCCTCGTCCACGCCCCAGCGCCACGTCGCCACGCCATGCCAGCGCTTGACCATCACCTTCATCTTGGCTAGCCTCCGTCGCCTCAAGTTTAGTCTGCAGCGACTCGACCGGTTTCCGCCACTCTCCATACCCGTAACCCAAATGCAAATTTCCCATAATGCGTATGCAATGAGTGTCATACACAAGTATGCGACTTTGAGAGAACCTCTGCAGTCGCATTCCTCGCCACGTGCCTCTCCCTATCCAAAGTCGAGGAACTCCGTCATGGCCGCGCATAAGCTGCTGCCGCTTCTGGCGCTGCTGAGCGTGCTGGTAACATGCCTCTACGTGTCCGACATAGTGTCCACCAAACGCTTCGAGTCCGCGTGCGAGATGACGTGGTCCTGGCCCGTGTACGCGCCCGTAACTTGGCGAGGCGTCCCCTCCCACCCCAAGTATCAATTACATCGCGTTGACATGAAGAACTCGCGCGAGTCGCTGGATGGCGTACCTGTACTCTTCGTTCCTGGCCACATGGGCAGCTTCAAGCAGGCGCGCTCGCTGTCTCGCCATCTGTGGGACACGGACGAGCAGCTCTTCGACCTGTTCGCGCTGGACTTCAACGAGGAGCCCACGGGTCTCAGTGGAGCAATGGTGAAGGACCAGGCCGCGTTCCTTAATGATGCAGTCAGGGCAATTCTCAGGGAATACAAGCGGCAAGGCAAGAACGGCAGCAAGAGCAAGAAGAAGAGGCAAGCCGTGCTGCCCGAGAGTGTCGTCATTGTGGCGCACTCGATGGGCGGCGTAGTGGCTCGTGCGGCCGAGATGCTGCCAAACTACAAGCGCCACTCTATCCAACATGTTGTGGCACTGGGCGTGCCCTATGAGCGGCCGGCGTTCCCGTTTGATGCGGAGATGAACGCGCTGTATGAGAAGATGCACGCTCAAAAGGGGCGAGAAGATGACGTAGTGTACGTGTCTGTGGCGGGAGGACATAAGGATACGCTCGTGCAGACAGAACTTACCACTGTGGACACAGTAGCGGGCCCGTCGAGGGCGTTCGCCGTGCTGGCGTCGGCGATCCCGACGGTGGAGACGCCCGTGGACCACTTTTGCTTGTTGTGGTGCCATCAGCTGCTCAAGGTTGTCGCTGAGAGTCTGTACAAGGCGGTGGATCTCGAAACTAGGGAGCTGCTAAGCAGTCCGAGTAAAAGACTGGCGATTGCTAAGGAGGCGCTGCTCGCTGGCGGAGTGGAAGCTCTGGAGAGTGACATTGCGACCAACGTCTCGCTGCACCACCTGTACGTGCAGGACGGCTACTACCCCGGTGAATACGCGGGGTATGCACTGCTGCTGCCGCAGTTCTTGACGAACCTGCTGCGCACCAAGTTCATGACGGTCGTCGTGATCATGTACGCCCTGGCGGTTCAGATCTTTTACGCCCAAGTCGCGCAGTGGCAGACCCGCTTCAACCTGCAATCAACGTCATCACCTCAAGACCTTAGCCAGGAGAACTTCCCCTCGTTTACGTCGATGCTGCACCCGGCGTCGCATGCCCCTGCATTTCTGAGAAACGGCGTGGCGTACGTGGTGAATGCCCGGTCCAACCTTGGGTTGAGTACGACGACGACTGTGGCAACTGCAGTTGTCTCGCTCGGCGTGGCCGCTGTGGCAGGTTACACGGGATATGCCCAGTTGCTGTCGGGTGGACAGACACTGGACAGCTTGGTTGCCCCCGCTGCGATGGCTGCTGAAGTCGTGATTCTCTACGCCTACGCGCTGGGTTTGTTGTACGCGATCACGAAGCTCTTCTCTCTCCTGCAGCGATTCATCGTGTCGCCCGTTGTGTCGCTTTTGGACAACGTGACTGATCGCCTCAAGCTTCGTCGTTGGATGATCATCGCTCTCATCCACGGGGTTATTCAGCTTTTGGGGCAACTCAAAAGTCCGTCTGCAGGCGCTTCGACTGTATTGGGGCTGCTGGTACTGGGGGCGTTCGCTGTTTTTGTTCTGTACTTGCTGGCTCTGGGCGGAAGCAATGACGGAACCTCAGACCAGCAGCGCATGAAGCGCTCGCTGTTCGCTGTGCTGTGTCTGTCCGTCTTCCCATGGGTAGGAAAAGTGGCGTACTTCACTGGAGTTGTGCAGTGGCCACCGTCGGAGCTTTCGAACGATCTGTTGATGGAAGGCGGATCCTACGTCGGCGTGTTGAGTCTGTTCACATACTGCATCAGTCTGTCACTTGACTGCATGATCCCGCTCCCCCCGACTGCATTCTTTGGGGCTTCATCGGGACAAGATGCAGCATCTGCGTATGGAAAATCCTCCAGTAACTCAAGTGTCAAGATCACGGCCGAAAACTGCCCGAAGTGCATTTTCGAGGATGGCGGTCCTGGAGCTGTTCTGGAAGAATACAGTGACCGAACGACCCGCCGTGTTGTGGCCGGCAAGACTCGGGAGGTGGTGTACGTTGGCCCAACTTTCCGTGTTGTCGCGTGCGACTGCGTCTACCGGTTCAAGAACTCGCGGGACTTCTGTGACTTCTGTATCCGGTCGTGTCGGCTGTGTGGAGGAGGAAGTGGGAACTACCAGGAGGCGGCCAAGTACAAGGACTTCCTCGAAGAGAGCAAGGTCGAGTTGGCCATGCATGCTCTGGTGCCAATGACTTTCCAGATCTGCGCCGCAGTACAAGCCACCTACGGATTGAACCGCGCCCACTTGTCGTTCTTCCTCACCCCTGTGTGTGTCCTGGCACTGATCCTCTACCACCTCGCGCTACGTCACCCCATCGAGGCTCGACGTATCAAGAACAAACAACGCAAGAAAACGACCAAGAAGAAAAAATCTTCGAGCAAGTCCAAGAGCAAGGCGACTACCACCACCACAGCTACTACTCCGACCACCAGCGACGCCACTTCTCGCAACAAGAAGAAAAAGAAACGCAAGTCCGGAACTTCGTCAGCTTCCTCTGCTTCACCGCTGATAGAAGAGGTTTCTCCCTCGTCCTAGAACGTCTCCTATCCATCTTTTAGATAGACTTCACGACTTCCACGTTTTCAATGTACTCGGGTTGTACACACGGGTCGACGGATTATTTCTTCTTCTTTGCCTTGACATCCTTGCCGTACGTGACGTTGCAGTACTTGACGTTAATGCGGTACTTTGTGCTCAAGTACTCCAGCACTTCGTTTACCATTTGCCCATGGATCTGGATCTCCTCGCCCTTGCTTTTGTCCTCGGATGTCTGCAGAGCAGCACTGCAGCCCCACTTCTTCTGTGCCTCCTTGGCGAACGCGGCGCCATCAATGCCGAACTGCTGGTAGAACGCGAGGCTTGTGACTGTCGTGTTGTTTCGGCGCTTCAGCTTCTCGGCATGAATCGCAATCGGACGGATGTTGCCTCCATGGAACTTGGCCGCATGCGTCGGGAACAACTTGATCCGATGGTAGCGCGTGCACTTGGACAGCAGTAGGCTCAACACCTCTGGCCGCGCGAGACGTTCGGGGTACCCACCTGCCGGTGCCTTCTTGCCGTAAAGCGCGTCGGTAAGCGAGCCGTTCAGCCGCACAAACTTTTTGTTTGTAGCATCCACCAGGCCCTGGCTTTCAACGTACTGGTTCACCAAGTCGCGAATCTCAACAGGTGACCAGTACTTCTGCAGCGGCTGGCCAGCAGAAGCGCCGGGCATAATAGATGGCAGAAGTGTCTTGAGCGCAGGAGAAAGCCCGACGCTCTCCTCCACTTCGGGCGCGTACTGACCCGGAACAAACGCTGGCAGTCCTGCAGCTTTGTTGGCAGCGACCTGCTCTTCCTGCTGTGCTTCTTCAGCGGTCCGGTAAGCTTCATGCGATAGCACATCCCTGCAACAAACAGACACGAGAGATAATACTGAGTGAAAGGCATTCCCACTTCAAACAAGAGTGATTCTACGTACAGGTGGCGTCTGCCAATTGCAGTGATCGACTGCACGCCGTCATTGTCGACCACAGCTAGCAGTCCATGCGCCGCCATCGCTTTCAGAAACACCGATATCTTCTTGAACGAGCTGTGCTTGATGTTCAGCGACACCCCCGCGCGGCGACACGGCAGCAGCACGTTCGCGTGGAACGAACTCGCCAGCATCGGCAGCTCCTTCTCCCGAATCTTCGACGTCCGCAGCGCTTGCAGCAGCGCAGCAACATAATAGCTATCCATCTGCTCCTTCGTCACCACTTCTTCTTCTTTCTCCTCACTCTCCTTCTCCTCCACCTCGGCCTTGTCTTCCAGCGTCACGCCGTCCAAACTAAGGTCCCCTTCGTCGTCACTCTCCTCTGCTCCTTCAATAGGAACCACCCTGTCCCCTAGGAACCCCTCGTTTGGCAGCGTCTGTGGCCCCATCTGCCACAGCGCGTCGCCCACCACGTGCCAGAGCTTCAAAGCTCTGCCTTTCTTGCCGGACCTCATCACCTCCTCGGCGTCCACCAGCATCTCGCCCACCGCAATGGCACACGGATTGCCGCGTGCATAGACCGCCCGAAGCTCTCCTTTGCGTAGACTTTCCAGCTGCTCACTGGATGTGAACACCACGCCAGGCAGCATCACGTCGGCGCCTCGTAGCACGAACTCGCTGACTGGCGCGTGCACCACCAGCGGCGGCAGCAGCTTCGGCGACCGCCAGAGAGCATACACTGAGAAGCAGAGCTCTCCTTTGCCCGTCACGTCGAACAGCAGCGGCTCACGCGTCTCTTCGGACGCGTACACGACCGTCCGCGCCGGCGCCTGGAAGCTCATCTTCTTGACCGCCGCCTTGGACGCCAGCAGCGCCTTGAGCTGCGGGTCGTCGGGTCCATCGCACGAGCTCTCGAAGCGCTTGGCCACGTCGCGCCGCAGCTTCTTGGCGTCCTTGTTCTTCAGCAGCACGTTGCCGCTCACCTTGGCCGGCTTGGCGAACATGTTGGTGATCCTTTGCTTGGCGGAAAGTATCTGCTGAGATGGGTTTTATGCCTTGATTCACGATTAATTTAACTCATTAATGTTTGGATAGGTTATATCAATCACTGCCCAGTGAGCTAGCTATCAGAGCAGCGTGTGCACGAGTGCCTGGATCCCCCCCACACTCACACACGACGAGGGTCAAGGACGGATTGCAACCCCCAACGACGCTGGATTCGAACCAGACTTCTAGAGCGGCGTGGGCTGTGAAAAACTTAGGTTTACAATTAGCTTAATTAAATATGCGCCTCGCCTCTCTAAATGATGACCACGGACGAGCGGTTGGTGCCCCAGTCGCTCTCGAAGCTCACGTGCACGCTATTGTCCGCGTCGTCCAGATCGAGTTCCAAGTCCTCGTTCACACTCACGACGTCGGACGCGTTCATCCCGGTTGTGGCTCCGGACTCCATGTCTTCCCAGTTGCCGCTGGTTGCGTACTCTTCAAACTCGTCCGTTTCCGCCAGAGACGGATGCGACTCGACGTCCTGCGAGAGCAACCTGCCTGTCGAAATGCTCTCCTCCATGATGGAGAACCACTTCTTGTTCCGACGGAAGCGCCGCTTTTGACCGCGTTCTTGACCGAAGCCGCGACCGAGTTTCCGACAGGCGCAAGATGGTAGCTCGGTACTTGCTCGATGACAGGCAGTCATCGAACTGCGTCGCTTTTCAGCCGGGGGAGAGAAGCAGCGCGTGGCAACCGGAGAATCCGTTGCACGTCGATGTTGATTCGTCGATCGATGCCGCTGACGATTGCTATTGCTGCTGGTAAGCGGTGTGGTCTCGTCGGTGAAGTCTGCGGTCGTAACACTTGAGGGCGTTTGGGAGGCGCTGTTGGGGGTCGCAGGTGCGTACAAGTCCAGCACATCCGCGTCGAAGTAAAACAACTCGGAAGTTTTGCGGAAGGACTCGTGGTGGTGCGAATGGTGCAGGAACCCAGCGCTCATGAGCGAGTTGCCCACGCGATAAGCCTCTGACGCCGAGTCCACAAAGTCGAGCTGGAGCATGCGCTGCATTAGAACTTGTCCGTTCACCATCGAAGGTGCCTCGGTGCGCTCCAGTGCGGTGGCAAGACCCAACGCGGTCTGCGCACTAACCTCCTGCTGAAGCGTCTCGAGTGCCGTGAGGATGTACGTTGCAGACGGTCGACGCTCCGGTTGTTGGTGCCAAGCATCAGTGAGCAAACGGCGTAGTTCGGGGTGCAGTGACGGACCGAGCGGAGGTCGTTCGCCGTTCAGGACGCTGTCGAAGACCTGAAGGTGACTTCTTGTCGCCTCTGGGTATTTGGAGCCAAGAGGGTGTGCGATATCCCACAACGTGATCGCCAGCGAATAGATATCGGCAGCCTCGCCGTACACGGCAGTGCCAGCCTTGCCCTCGATCAGCTCTGGAGCCATGTAGTCTGCTGTCCCGCGTACAGTCATTGCACTTCTTCCCCGAACACGCATCGACGGTCTCAACGAAAGCGGCGGTGGCGCAAACTGAGTCGACGTCGTCGGCGTTTGAACGCCCATGTAGGGTTCTGAGTCTCCAAAGAAGACCGTTGCAGTCGTTGCTGCCGTGGTCGAGCAATCCTCCGATACGCTTTTCAACTTGTCACTCTTCGGCCCCATCGGAACACTACGCGACTCGCCGAAGTCTGTCAATTTGCAGGTACCGTAGCCATCCACGAGGAAGTTCGATGGCTTCAGATCCCGATGCAGGAAGGCGGGCGTGAAGCTGTGCATGTAGACAACCGCGCGCGTGGCGTCGATCATGTAATTCAGGTCAATCAGTAGCTGCTGCCGCTTTTGCAGCTTGGCTTGCGGGGTTCTTCCTTGTTCGAGGTCGTCCTCCAGACTGCGACGGTGCAGTTGGCGCAGTCTGGCGCTGGTACGGGTGACGTCCTCGAGAGAGGCTTGGCACAACTCGGAGACTAAACAGACCGTCGGTGGGCAGACGCACATGCCATAGAACCGGACGACGTTCGGGTGATGCAGCGCCCCACAAAGTGCTGCTTCATGCGAGAACTCGGCCACGACATCTTCCGTGAGCACTCGCGGGGTGTACACTTTGACAGCGACCGGGATCTTGGAGTGGAGCGTTCCTCTGAACACTACAGCGCTGGCGCCTGCCCCGATCTTCCGCTGCAGCTCCAGGTACGCGAAGTCGATGATCTGCTTGCGGTGCATCTCAATGAGCACATGAAGCCCGCGAGACGAGACGCGCTCGTGCAGGTAATGGTGTTTTTGTCGAAACAGCGACTGCAGGTGCACCGCTCGTCTCCCTAGACCTCTCCAGTGCGCGGTGTCCGCCTTGAGTACTCGCCAGATCACCACGGGCACCAACGAGCCCCAGAAAATGCCCGCTAGACAGACTGTAAATGATACGTTTAATACACTGGCACCGATGAAGAAGAGCTCACTGTACGCGAGCCTCAGAAGGTAGTAGATACCGACGAACGCCGCATACTCCCGCAAGGTCTTGCGACTCGCTCTCTCCGATGGCCGCAAGCACACCCACCCGAACACTAGCAATGGCAACGCTCCTGTCACCATCGTCAAGTAGTGGGCCGTCTCGGCGTCCATGGCTGAATCGCCCAGCCAAACGATCGGGATGTTGTAGATCGCCAACAGTAGCGACAGTAGTGAGGCACGCACCAACGCCCTCGTCGTCACTGCTTGCTGTTGAAGGTACAGCACCGGCAGAGCCATGACAAACAGGCGTCCGCTGTAGTACACCTCGGTCTTGAGTCGTCCCGAGTCGCCCAGCCCCGGCCCCAGTGTGAGCAGCAGCGTCAGGACAACCGTGTACACTAGCGACACGGCCGTGAGCAGCCACAACAGCGGCTGGAATGCCGGCAGCAACACTCTTCTGGCCGCCCTTGTGTCGCCTCGAAGCGCACCTGAACGGTGATGTCGCATGTAGATAACGAGCAGCGCACATAGCACGAAGATGGCGCCATAGCCCAGTGCCATGGCCCCCAGCAGCAGCCGCACGCGTAGCAGCAGCGACTCCATGCGTCGCGCGCCCCGGGAGATCGTGGAAGCGCGTCGTATCGACTTGTGCACGCGTCGGTCTTGCTTTAGGTGGGAACTTAACACCGCGTGCGCAGGTCGGAACGGCGCTGGCCTGTCCTCCCAACTTTTTTCTCCGACCACCGCCGGCGCTGCGCTCTCTGCGGCGCCAGCAGCCAAGTGGGCACGCATGCGCCTCATGTTCCGAACTCAGAAACCGAAACCATCGGGCGGCGGGTGGTAAGCCGAACGAATCAGCACCTGCTGTTCAACGTGAATGTCAATTTGTGCTTCCTTAGATCTACGAGGGGCTAGAGCAGAGGTTCGACGCCGTTCCAGTCGACGGCGGCGCGCGGCCACTTGGTGCAGATCACGAGATTGAGCGGCGGCACGAGGTCTTCGTGACTCGCGGCGGGATGCTCCGTGTGCGCGCAGGTGTCGACGGTGAGACGGATCTCCTCGTCCTGGTTGGCAAGTCCGTCGTAGTAGAGCAGGTCGAGGGTGCGTCGAGCTTCAAACGCGCGGTTCTCTAGGTCAAGCGGGTCGGCCGCCAACAGCACCGAGTAGTGCGACTCGCTGCAGACGACCCAGACGTTCACCCTTGGCTGCTTGAGGTGCGAGCCCACTACGAGGTTCTGGTACGCCTCAAAGAGCGACAGGAAGCCCACCTCCGACTGCGACGAGATGCCGTGCAGTACGATGGTATCCGAGGCGCTCTCCCCTTCCAGTACCTGATCCCCATTGAAGACGTTGCTGCGTGCAGACCCGCAGAGCAACAGGTTGACGATCTCCTGTGTGCAGTAGTCGTGCGCTCCGATGAGCTGGCCGCCGGCGAGCTGGTCCATCTCGCTCTTAACCCTTTCAACTCCTTTGGTCAGCAGTACCGAGAGCACAAACTGCACGAGACCAGAGCCTTTGGGCTCCATGAACTGCGGCAGATGAGCAACGATAAGTTGCCGCGCTTGTTCTTCTGAAGTTGCAACGTGCAGCTTCAAGCCGGCCATGAACCTGCGCTGCCCGCCCGTTTCCTGGCCTTTCACGGCAACGACGCATTCGTTGTGTTGCGGAACTTTCGCGGCTTGCCAGAGGATGTGGGCCAAGGCTTGAACGAGCGCAGCTTCTTGGTGAGGAAGGCCGGGCTGCAGTTGAGGATAAACGATGACGAATTCTTAGTTATAAAAGTTCAGTCATGGCTTCATCGAGAAAACGTACATTTTTCCAGTCGGCAGGAGCGCGTTGGAGAAGGAAGCGCACCACGTAGGCCTGGACGACTGCCAAGATGCCGCACGGGCCGCCTTGGTGCTGAACCAGCCCATACTGGAGATTATGCACAGTCGAGAACTCGAAGCCCTGTGACAACATGCAAATTTCAGCCATGCAACGCTGCCAACAGCTTACCACATAGCACCATAACTCACCTGTTCTTCCCAGTGGCTGCTGAACGTCTTCTTGGTTGCGCCAAAGAGCAGCTGCTGCACTGCTGCGACGTCCGAACTTGTGGGAATTCGCGTCGTCTCGCTCGAAAGTGAAGTTCTGGTGTTACTACTCCTGGTGGTCCGAGCTCGACTATCTGTTGTCGGCTGCCCGAGAAACTCGCCCATATCCTCGCAGTCTTCCACTTCGAGAGCCTCCGACGAAGTCGGAAAGGTCTTTACCAATGGAGCTACAGCTCGTCGAGATGCCACGAAAGCTGCCGGCGGTTCTTCAAACTCTTTGGACGACGGTGGATCTACTTCCGACGGGGAATCGAGATCGGTGGACTCGGGTAAATTCTTCCCGTCATCCGCTTCAACTTTCGTATCACTTTTGGCGGCGTTGGTCTCAGCTTCATCAGCGTCGTGCTTGGGTTTATCACCACTAGGACGCTTGCGACGCGGGGATGCCTTCTTGGCCGCCGCATTGGTCTGCTCCTGCTTGAGCTCTTTGTACTTGAGGTAGCAATGCTTCTTCGTTCTGCCATTCCCCACAAGACCCGCGATCTGTTTCCACCGCGCGTTCTTGTCTTCCACCGCGCTTGTCTTCTTGATCGCTTTCTTTAAGGCGCTGATCTCTTCCTTGGTCCATTCAGTGGCAGTGTCCGTTTCGCTCTCTTTTGTGCCCAAGCTGGTTCGACGTCGACTGCTGGACGATGGCAGGTCCTTACTATCGCTGGCTGCACTGATCATGTATTCCAGCAGACTCATATGCTCCTCGGTGACCTTCTTCTTCGCCTCCATGTCGTCTGAAAAGCGCTCACTTGCAATTGCGGACACACCCGACCCAGATGATTTCTCCTTGAAGGCAGCTAGTGCACGCGGGCAGTTCCAGCTCTTGAGGCAGTCCATGACTACTAGCTCTGCCTGGCGAGTGACATCAGCAGCAACATCCTCCATCGCTACAGAACTCTTGGGCATCCTCGGGTAAGTCTCGCACTGACAGCAAGTTCCCGTGATCAGGTCAACTGCCTGCCTGGTCGCGCCAATCGACTCCACTATTTTTGAGAGAATAACGCAGGGGATCTGCGTCCACGGCAAGACCAACCGACACTGAGAGCGCGATCCCAGGACAAGAGCCGCAACTTGAAACAGCTCGTATATACAAACACACACTTCATTTAAAAAATATCGTCAGCATCTCTTCTCCGCCCGCGGTCGTCACGCTCATCGAACCTCGTCTTCTAGTAAGTATACGAGCTTGTTGCTTCATGCCGTCAAGGCGAACCGATCCAATTTACGCAAGCAAATCCAAGCGTAAACTGACAAAATATCGTAGGAACAACGCAGCATTAGAAATCCCAAGAAGCACAAGTTCAGCCCATGAAGCAGTCGACAGTACCTGTCGCCTCTCTCGCGCCCTGACGATAAACCCCATGTAGAGTAACATGAAGCGCGAAGCTTTCGTGGCTGCATTGTCGGCGGAGTGTCAATAGCGCCTTATCGGATGCTCATGACGCTCGACAGCGACGAGCTGCTCAGCTCAGCAGTGGTTGAGCCCGCCTTTCGTGATTTACGGTTGGGGCCAAAGACCTTCCAAAATCGTAGTGTTTCATCGGCTGCGCCGGACACAACCGTCTCTCCGTCAGGCGATGCTGCAAGGTGCAGCACACGGGATGTGTGGCCTGTCAGCTCCTTCACCTTCGTCATGCTCGGGTACTTCCACAGGCAGAGCTCGTTTTGAGAGTATCCGTGCGACGACAGCAGCTCCTTCTCTGTGGTAGACCACAGCAGAGAGCACACCTGCGATCCGGTGTCCACGGAATTCAACAGCGCTCCATTCGTCGTGTTCCAAAACTTGATGGTGCGGTCAGCAGTGCCGCCACCAGTGGCCAACAAATTGCGCTCCCAAGGGCACCACGCAATCGCTTTCACTGCTGCTGAATGCTGCTCCAATCGGTGAGCTGGGGTCTGCATGCTGCGGCTAGTGCCGATGCTACCAGCCTTCCACAGACACAGCGCATTGTCATTGCCGCCAGATGCCAGCATCGTGCCATCAGGCGACCATTGCAAGCCGCAAACCTCTTGTTCGTGGCTCGACAGCGTCGACAGTTGGTGGTGCCGGGCGCGAACGTCGTGGTGAATAATCGTGCTGTCGCGCGAGCCTGACGACAGCACGTAGCTGTTCCACGCCAGCGCACCCACGCGCGAAGAGTGCCCGTCCATCGTCCGCACTTGACGAGAGGCAGCCACGTCCCAGAGCTGAACGACGGACTCGCTCGTTCCAATTGCCAAGTGTCCTGATCCACCCGCTGCGTCGCTCCACTGCACCGAGCTCACGTACTCGTCTCCATCGAGAGCCATGAGCTCGTTAATCTCGCCGGAGACGGCGTTCCAGAGGTACACACACTGGCCCAGCGCTACGGCCAGAACGTTGTTGCTCCCCCACGATAGCAAGTTAAGGTAGTAGTCGTTCATCAGCTCGGGCGCATCCAGCACTTTGATGGGCGCCGAGGGGACGTGACGGTTGAGCTTTTTGGCGGCCGCCGCGGGCACCACGCTCACCTTGTTGTGCGAGAATCTGGCCTGCAGCGTAGACTTGAAGGAGTCTGGCGGGGCCACAGCCGGCTTGTCCTTGGTGAACTTGAGGATCTTGTGGTTCGAGTCGTCCTCCTTGCCCAGCAGCGCGCTGGCCAGACGTTTCTTGTAGATCTGTTTCTCCTCGTCCTCCGCGGTGCTGCTGCCTGTAGCTCCAGAGTGTCCGGGGCTGCTCTTGTTCCTGCTGTTAGTGGCCGCCTCGATGGCTGCCGCCGTGTCTGGTGAGTTGCACTGCACCAGGTCGAGATTCATAGCGCTACGCGTGGGGATGAAGCGGTCCGACGCCTACGGAGAGCAACATAAGAAACAAGAGCATTTAGTTCCCCTTCCTAGTGCCAACAAGAGCATCATAAGCTGCTGCTACACACGCTCTTGTTGCTGTTGGCACTGCAGGAAGCGCTGGAGGCCTCGGTCCTGCTCTTCTTGGCGCTGGACACGCCCAGCACCGCGCTCTTCCGCGCGCTCGACGACTTCACAAGGTCAGGATCGCACGCATTATGCGAGCGCTTGCGGGAGCTGCTGCATCGGCTCGGCGGGGGGCTCACGAGCAGAGAGGAAGGGCTCGCCATGCTTGGTAATGTACAGGGGAACTCGAGTCGGACTGGCTGGCGAGATACTAGTATTGTGGAAGTCGCTTGAAAATTCAAATTGCCGCCTTTTTCTGTATAGTTGATGTGGCGTACATTTAATAAGGAAAGTACTGTATTCCTTCGATCAAGTGATCAGCACTCCTGGTTAAGTTGATTTTCGAGAACCAGGCCCGCCCATTTGAGCCCTTGCTCACTAGCAGTCCTGAAACCATGGAAAACACCGCCACCTCGTCGTCGCCCACTGCCGCCGAGGTGTCGGCGCTGCAGTCCAACATCAAGAGCAAGGGCACCAACAGCTACTACTACGCGCACAAGAAGCGCGAGCACGTGGAGATCCACGAGTGGGACGGTAATGCGGCGCCGCGGTTGCTCAAGACGCAGTCGCTGGCGGCCGCTCAGCCCGCGGAGGCGACGGAGGCTATCTCCAACTACGCTTGGGCCGACGGCAACAAGCGCGTGTCCGTGTACCTCAAGCTGCCAGGCATCGGTGCGCAGAGCGAGGAGGACACACACGTCGAGTGGTCGGCCGGCAGCCTCTCGGTCCGGATCGACAACTACGAGGGCAAGACGCGTCTGCTGTCGCTGCCCAAGCTTTACGACGAAATCTCTGACGTCAAGACCAAGCGCAAGGAGGACCAGCTTGTGCTTCAGCTCGTCAAGGCCAAGCAGTTCAGCTGGATCTCGCTCAAGAAGGACGCGTAGGCGGTTGTGGAGCTCTTCCGCCCCGCTGCAATGCAAGAAGAGAGCCCACAATGTAATTAGAACAAACGAGTGCAGTAGCTGCAGTTGGAGACGAATAACAGCACTCTCTCACTCATCTCTCACTCACTCACAACCTGGAAAACACGTATACGGTATCTATCTCGGCATGTCGTTTTACTTGGGAGTGTAGTGATGGAATGGTTGTGTTGTGCAGCCAGCTCACTCGTATCTCACGTCCGTGGTGTACAGGATTTCACTGAAGTCGTCCACAAGTTGAACACGGAAATATGTCCGCGTCATGTGGACGGACATGAAGCCATGAGTCAAGGCTGCGTGCACAAGATCCGGATTTGCGCGGGCGTTCGGCTGCAGCTTGTGGATGCGGTAGCCGCCCGCGCCAGAGATGAAGTAGTGGCGGACCGAGCCGTCGGTGTCCACCTTGCGGACATGTTGCATGGAGTGGTCGTGGCCATTGAAATAGGCGTGCACCTTGTGCTTCTTCAGCATCGGGTCCAGCATGTCGATCAGCTCGGGCGTGTCGGCGTTTCCAGCAAAGCTGTACACACCCCAGTGACCCATTACGATCGTCCACATTTGGTCCACGCCCGCAGGTTTGCCAGCACTCAGCGTCTGCTCGATCCACTCGTACTGGGACTGTCTGGTCTCCACCGAAGACTGCTCGTTCATTCGCTCAGTGCAGCGAAAGTCTCGCGGTTCGCGGCCGCAGACCAAGTCGCAGGCGTCGATGACGACAAGTCTCAGAATCGTCTTTGGTGCCACCGGGCGATCGATCGAATAGTATCGACGGGGCATGTACCACAATGAGTCCTTCTTGTCAGCGTACTGGAGCATCGCGTCAACGGATCCTTCACAGTCGTGGTTGCCAATTCTGCAAACGGACAAACGCCAATACTGTCAGTACCTGAAATGCCGATACCAAACGCAATACACGAAGTAGTTTGACGTACGTGACATACCACGGCACTTGCAGCTGAGGATTCGTGTATATCTGCAGCAATACATTCCAATTAGCACAACAAGTATGTTCTAAACAGAATCATTCTACCCTACCTGCTCAAAGTTTGTCGAGAGCAATGGGTCGTCCGCAGATTCGATACTTCAAAAGCTACAGTCAGCAAAAAGCCAGCCTCATTCCAGCATTCAACACCCCAATCAACTCACCCGTGGTCATAGATCTGGTCTCCTGTTGACAACACAAAGGATGGGGGCGGATCCATCGTGGCAGTGAAGTTCTCGAGCGCATCGGCCACCTTGCGTTGGCTCTCGTCGCCTGTGCCAAAGTCTCCGAACGCGATGAAATTGGTCACCTCCGGGAATCCGTCGAGAATCGACGGCTGTGTGTTGAAATTCTTGACGACGCTCGCTGTCTGCTTCTTAGCCGTAGCAGGAGCCACGCCGGTCTGCCAGAAGAAGAGCACGAAGAGCATCCAGACGCCCAGCGACCCCAGCGCGATGAGCTTGACCCAGCGCTCATAGTTATTAGCGCCATGCAGCGCCGCGCCCCAGCTGTTGCCATGACTCACAGTCGCCTTGTGCCGGTCCTTGCCGTCGTCGTACTCCTCACGCTTGCGCAGGCCTTCCTCGAGCTGCATGTTCACCAAGTGAGCTTCACAAACTGACGTCGGCTGTAACGGCTGGTCTTATTCGGTGTCTAATTCGGAGCTTTAAAAAGGTTTACAATTGCTTATTCGTACCAGGTTGATACGAGCATGAAGGCGCTGGGCGTGATCCCGGCGAGACTGGGCTCCACACGCTTCCCCGGCAAGCCGCTGGCCGAGTTCTTCGGCAAGACGATGATCGAACACACGTACGCGGCTGCAACGGGCTCTAAGCTGCTGTCGAAAGTGGTCGTGGCCAGTGACAGCGAACGTGTGCTGCAAGTCATTCAGGGCGTCGGTGGCCACACGGTGCTCACGGGCGCCTGCAACACGGGCACGGACCGCATCGTACAGGCGCTACATCTGATGGATCCTGCAGAACTGAGCGACTACGATGTGGTGGTTAATATCCAGGGCGACGAGCCTGGAGTGAACCCGAGGCACATCGACCAATGTATCAATGCTCTGCGCAAAGCTGGACCCGACAGCGTCATGAGCACGCTCGCTACACCGATCTTCGATGAGCGAGATGCACGCAACCGGGACGTCGTCAAGTGCGTTGCAGATAGGAGCAGGTGAATTGTATTGGTGGGTAGCGGTCTGAAAGAGTGGAGAAGTAACCTGTATGATGGTGTCCTGTGCCCAGCAACGCGCTCTACTTCTCTCGAGCGATGATCCCGCACTCCAAGAGCGGCGAATTCTCGCCCGAAACGTCATTGTATCTGCGTCACGTGGGCATGTACGCGTTTCGGAAGGACTTCTTGCTCGAGTTCCCGTCGCTTCCTGCATCCGACCTGGAAGAGTCTGAAGACCTCGAGCAGCTCCGCGTCTTATCGGCAGGCTACAGGATCCGGTTGGTGCAGGTCGACTCAACGCTTCCAGGTGTGGACACCCAGGCTGATCTCGACGCTCTGAAGGCGCGTTGGCCTGCCGACACCAAGTGGAATCAGTGCTAAATATTCTCTGAAATTTAAGGAGCGGACGTCTGATTTTGCAGTATCAAATAACCTGATAGGTTATTTGTATATAACAGTACCATTCATTTACGCAGGTACATGTACAGAACCTTCACGATGTGCACGTTCATAAATCACCTGTGTGTTACTTGGGTCGTCGATATCGCTTTTTTTGGGTCAAGGATTTGCACACGACACTAACCTCACGCATCGAGCTCCACTACCGCTGTGAGACTCGAACCCACACCACCTGATAGACAACGGCCCACCGATCTTGGCGCACGCCTCAAAGGCATACTTAGTTTTCCGAGCAAAATGCTTGCCATTCATGCATTCACCTCGTTAAATATATGTATTATCATATTTTGTGAATATGTTATTATGGAGGTAACATATTAAATAAAATCTTGTCTTGGTTGTGCCTCATTGTTGGTCAAATCGATGGTCAATTTGAGCAGGATTTGATCCAAAAAGCGAGTTGTGCACGAGTTGACCTGCGCAGAATTTGACCCCCAAAAAATCTATCCGTGTCGTCCACCTCGGCTCAGGACGAAATGCAAATGTTGCGTGAAGGTGATCCAATTATCAAAACGCGCGTTAACTTTTTCATGGGTTTGCCAACTTTTCAACCGCTACCAATGCGTCAATGCAGCTGTATTAACCAGGCCGATGCAGCTGTGTCGCCCTTGCTGCCCACGACGGCCTGGTGGAAGTTGCGGAACCAGTCCAGGTTCTCTCGGCCCAGCTCACCCAAACGCTTTCGGGGTCCTAGAGCGAGGGCTTGTACATGGCCTCGTACTGCTCCACCCTGCTTTAGAACTCAATACAAGTTCCGTACGTTAACGTTTTAATGCGTCTTCGACCGCATCCAATGGGCGGATGCATCTGTACTATCCAGGCCGTGCTCTCGGCCCATGTGACGAGACCGGTGAGATCTTTATCGCCCAGTGTATAGTAGCAGCCTGGGCTTCAACTAAGCCTGAGTCGGTAACCCTGAACGCAGTCCCTTACTTAGACCGCACGCAGGGGGCGTGGCACCTTGGGAATCCCTTTCGACTTCGTTTATCTTCGGGGAGCTTCGATCGACCACCAAATGAGTTGTTAGACACAAAGTAGGTATCGTCGCACTCAAGTGTAACGTCCACTTCTCTAGATGCACTTCTCTTAGCAGAACCCAGAACAGACACTCTCCTAAACAACCAATACAATACAGAGAGAGATACACTAAATATGAAGACGCTCTTCTTCTTTTAGGCCCTGGAACGTATGGGTTCTCAATCCAGTTGACTAGGACTCAACCCAGGGCACTGAGCAATCCCGGAGCCCTTATCAAACGCGCTCCACCCTCAACGAGGGACACAAGTACCGTCTAATCCACACCTACTCTGAACGCAGAGCGTCCAAAGCCAGAACGCGGTTACAAATACAGCTCAGGGACAACCGCTACAAGTCACCCAAGCGTAGGCAGTTAACATGAAATGGGTACCCCACCCTACCGATACTCGCAGTGGGCCCAACTTGAATATGGAATGCGCGGTTCACTTCAGTCGCTTGACGCGATGATCCCCTGACGCAACTGGACTTGAGTTGTTGGGGAATTCCGCGGCGACCGTGTCCTGGCGACCGACGGACCCGATTCCTGGCTGGCAGGCCCTCTTCATCTTCCTCGGGCGGCCCGGGCCGAAACGCTTTCCGTACGAGGCAGGATCGCGCAAGTAGTTAGAGACAAGCTTCCTGAAGCGACCTATAGCCGCAGCTATCTGACTAGCGCTGACACCTTGAGCAGCATAGGCGTCAATCTGCCCGCGCTCGTACTCCGTGAGCTGACCCTTCCGACCCATCGCAAGAAGCAAAATGAGGTTTCTTTCAGATGCTATGTGGTGTACATAATTTTCAATACTGAAACCAAGTTTAAAAACTGCGACTTCCTTTTGACCAGGCCGTTTTCCACGGGCTTGTATAGAAAGTTTCTCAATATCGCGCGGATTCCACTTAAATTGGATTGGCGGAATCAACGCGCTGCGCCCGTCAATTGGTCCAAGTTTGAGCGCCAAACTAAAAACATTGCCCGAGTTGTGCGGGAAAATATAGGGTGGGCTATCCTTTTGGCCAGCACTGCAATATGAAATAGACGCGATAACTTCCAGCTGGAATATGAAATAGGCAGTCACCTCGAGCGCGCGTCGCTCGATCTCTGCCTAACTGGTCTTGACCTTTCTGAGAGTCCCACGGCGGTCTTCGCGATCACGACACGTCAAACACAAGCTTCACAGACACCGGCCCTCCGCTAAACAGACAAGACGTACCGATGGTGAGCCAAACTCACGGATGCCAACGGTCTCGGGGGGGGCTCTTCTTGGCAAAACGAACTCTGTGTTATAAAATGTTATCGAAATCTTCTGCAACACTCTTTGCTCGAGGCCTGCCCTCATGGCAGGTCCAAATGACATCGCCGCCTTGAGCGGCATGTGAGGGACCATGCTTCCGACTCCGTGCTGTACGGGACTGTGGTTGCGCGGAGCGGAAGCTGGACGCCGGCCTTCTGGAATGCGACCCGGAGCGAAGCTTGTCGGATGGTTTCACACAGCTCGAGTCGGCGCGAAGAGGCGGGAGAGAGCGCCGCAAGGTCTCCCGGTGAAGGAGTGGGCCGAAGGGAGGTTGTGGGAGAGAGACGCAGCGCCACAATTCCACCGGAGATGGTTGCCAGTGTAAGATCAACTCGTCCGGGTGGCAAATTCCCGGGTGAAGTCGTGTGGTGTAACTGGCTGGTTACAGTTATATAAGTAGGTAGACAAGAGTTACATAAGTAGGTAGACAGAGAGACAAAAGTAGGTACATAAGCACACGGATAGCGTGTGCTTCGTGTCGTCCTGTCATTGGTTGAAAGTGGGGACCCATTTCAACCAATCAGGAGACAGTTTGCATTTGAGTGGCCCCGAAGGCCACTAACACAAAACAGAGTTAAATTTGCCACAAAGTCCCTACTTAGACTCAGTCTGCTGAGTCTCTCCGCGCTTCCTCGCATCTAACAGTGTACGCTAGTGACGGACACACCTGGCCCGTTACATGTGGGCCGTCTCGGTGGCATGGCTGGCGTATGCTGCGCCAGGCCTCTCACCGGCATTGAGGCAATTCGCCCCGTCAACGGCATACCCTCCGTGAATGGGGCTCTTGTTGGCGATAACGGGCACGCAAGTAGCACTAAAACACGCATCGGTGGAATTCCCAGCGCGTCCAGCGCGTGGGATCTCACCGGCAGGTGCATAGTCGGCGCACGAAGTGGGTTGGCGGTTCAGGTCCGACCCTGAGCTGCGGGCTCGGAGCCGGTCCAATTGACGAGACGGGAAAGAAAAAGTTCGCGAGAGCGCAGGGCAATCTGAATTTTATTCGGATGCACGCTGGCTGTGGCTGACCGGAGTACAGGCGAACCTGTTGCACCTGGGCCCCTTGACGCACCGCGTGGCTGTACTGGGTTGCGTCCGCGCGGGCCGAAGCGCTCTGTAATGAAAGCGACGAGCACCGCTGGCAGGGCAGTCGGCCATGAATGGGTGCGGAAGGCCAATGAGTACTCGTTCCGGGTACCGCCCTCGCACATGCCGCCAGTGAAGAACACGGCTCCATGCCGTCAGCGTCGCGGGGGATGATTGCCGTGATGCTGTCCGGAATATCACCGAGCCGCATGCGGGAGCCGCGGGTCGGACGAGGATGAGAGACCGTGCGGGCCACCGGCACGGCTGTTGCCGGTAGCGCCACCGAGCTGGATGCGCTTGGCGGTGCACAGTAAGTTCGTGTAGCGGAATGGCCTACAACACCGACCGATTGTCGATTAGTGCCACAGCCACCGCAAAGTCACACGCGAGTCGCTGGCGAGGCGGATGAAGTCAGCGCCCAGCAGTTGGTTGACCTTATGGAGAGTGCACTGGACTCGACGCAGGGAGTGGGCGGGATCGGCGTCCATGATCATCATCACGAACACCCGGACACGGTACAGCGCCTGGGCCATCGACTCGTACCATTGGCGATTGGCGAACGACATCGATTCTTGCAGCGCGCTGAAGCGATCGTGGTAGGACGTGCCTGCTGGCGGCGGCGGCGGTGCGGCGCTGCCCCCAAAGTCCACCGAAACGTTGGCGTCCGAGGAGCCCGTGGCAAAGGCCGCCTCGCGGTCGGCACGTCGGAAGTGCATGATTGATAATCCGAAGCGTCTAAACCGTGCACCATACAGTGACATGACGATAACCGGTGAGTTCGTGAAAGTCATGACCGCTGCCACGGGCCAGCGCAGCGCATCACGTACGACAGCGGCGACTCGTGGAGTCCCTCTGCCAACAGCAGGTAGGGGTAAAGTCGGTGCGCCACTTGCATGGCCGCGGGAACGAAGTCGCCCCGTGCGCGTTGAGTCTGGGGCTGAAAGTGAAGAGCCGCAGCTCGCGGGTCGGTTCGGGTTACAAGACCCCGCGGGTGTTCATGACGGCGCGAGGGTGACTCGGGCTGCAGTGTGCCCGACCCGCCATGCTGCAGCAGC
>JAABLK010000141.1:0-52750 GCA_012295415.1 Phytophthora chlamydospora | reverse complement strand
AAAACCCAAGCCCCCCCACCCCCACCCCCCCCCCCCCCCCCCCCCCCCCCCCCCCCCCCCCCCCCCCCCCCCGTCGTCATGAAGTCTCCGCCGCCGAAGTCCGTCAAAAGCAGGTTTCTGTCGTGGCTGCATTGGCTCGGAGATCTCAAGACCGAGCACCAGTACTTGGGGCGCTATTCTGTCGAGAAGCTCTGCGCCTTCCACGTTTACCAAGAACGAACGAGCATCTACCGCGTGCTTGCCGTCATCGTGTTGACTCCTGTGCCGACACTACTAACGCTATGGGGACTCGACTGCTTGCCGCTGGGTGACCCACGTGGCGGGGCGAAGCGCCATGCCACCACTTTCCTGCGATCGATCCTTTCGCATGCGATCATGACGTACATGTTCCTACTGGCCGGCAAGCAAGCGGTGGGGCTCAACCAGCGGAACTCCAAGTACACGCACAAGAAGGTGGCTCTGATCTCGCTGTGCGTGGCGGTGTGTCTCGAGTCGTGGTGGATCATTTGGGCTTTTGAATGGCGCTTTCCGATCCCGTGTCGAGAGTTTCTCGGTGTGACGCCGTGGGGACTGCTCACCGTGCTCTTCAACTACCTGCTCGCGAAGGAAGAGCTCACCAGCGTATGGAGCAGACTGCGACGCTACGTCCCTGTGGTTGGAACGCAGATGACGCTCTTCTACTTCCTCCTTTTTCTGTCGGTGGGCTTCGCTGCCATGCCGTGGTGGGCTCAGATTGTCATGATCTGCATCTTCCCCGGTGTCAAGCTCTCTATCAAGAGAGCGCTGTGGAAATACGCGCGGAATCTCAACGATATCAGCGCGGACGTGACGATCTGCATGGTGGAGATTTCGGGATCACTCTACCAGACCGTGTGCATGAACTACGTGCAAAGCAACCTCATGGTGCTCCTCTTGATGGTCCTCGACTTCGTGCAGGCTGCTCATGAGGCTCACGTGTACGTTCGACACGACTACATCAGTGATTCCAAGTCAACGCTGCAGACAGCCGTTCGAATCGTCGAATGTGCGCTGCACTCGGGAACTGTGGAGAGGTTAACCGCGGACAGCTCGGTTGCTCCGATACAAAGTGGAGGAAATGCCGGGGACGTGCAGGAACAAGCAATTGCGGGGCCTTCGTCTGCGGAACAACCGCCCAGAGTTCGTCCGGTGATCAAATCCCAACCTTCCTTTCGCGACATGGCTTTTTACCCCGAGCCTACGAAGGCAGCACTCTCGGAGTTGATGGTTCGACTGCTGCGAAGAGGGGCTTCTTGGCGTCGGAGAAGACGTCACCGTGCCAGTCGTCGGCAACAAATGTATTCCGCAGAAGGTAAGGCAGGGCACCGCCGGCGAGGGAAGCTAAAATCTGGAGGATCCACTGCCTCGACGCCACGTCAAAGCAGCGGAGAAAGCAACTCCGGTAAGAGCAGCCCGCGCATTGGAAAGCTTGCCATCATCAATACCACAGGCGAAGCTGCCACGTCGATCTTCATCAACGCTAATGTCATTCGCCGAGGAAATTCGCGGCGCATCTTGGACTTCGGCCAAGTGTCTGCCAACCAAAAGCAGATGCACGACGTCAGCAATGAGGATATCGACAACGAGCTTCCGATGGCACCTGCTACGACGTTCGTTCCGTTCATTGACAAGCTTGGAGACACAGCCGAAACAGACGCGCGGGAAAGCCTAGTACACCGCAGAAACTCCACTGCTCAAACGACCAGCGGATCAGTAACCGAGACGTCTCTGATGGACGGAAGCGAAGCTTCTTCGGTTAGGCCGGTCATTCGTAGGAAGCCTACAGGCAAAAAGCTGTTGAAAAGGATTTCCAGCCGTTCTGTACTGCCCTCACTAAAGCGAGTGGGCAGCAGTCGTGCTGTGGTTGAAGGCGCAACACCCCGGGTTGACGATCCAGAAGATGAACGCGTGCTTGGACATCGCGGCATCGAAATCCACGGGACAACCGGCGTTTCAATCGACGACATTCTCATCCGCCGAAAGGACCAGGCCCGGATTCTAGAGCAAACGCTGCAGCTTCTCTTCGCTGCAGAAGTGCTGCTCTTTGTCGAGTACATGGAAGTCTTCATGCCCCTGCTGTACTCCGCTTGCATCGGCGGGCTGTGGTTCCTGCCCAACGCACAGTACAACGTGATCCTCATGAACATGTCGTACGATGCCATGGTGCTGGAGGTTCTGACGTCGCTAGGATACGCCATGCTGGAAGTCGTGTCTTTCTTGTCAGTGTACTACTTCATCAGAAAGAAGTACGGCATCTCGGCGTTGTACCAGCTCGCGTTCCTGCTCGAGTCGTACACGATGACACTCCAGGGCAAGCTCATCGGCTGCTTCATTACCATTCTCAACTCATCCACGCTGCACCAGGGCATCGACATCACCTTCAAATTCGACTGGGACGCGCTGTTGAAGACCCCGGATCCCTACCAAAACAATTAGTAAAACGATGCCTTGGGACGCATCTCTATTCGGTCACGGACTTAACTTGTCGAGCGCATGTTGCTGGTATTAGGAATCTGCGGTGTTTCTCAAGGCAAGCTGGAATGTGGTGCGCCATCTCCAACACTTGACGCTTGTGCTTGATTGTGAGCGTGGAACCAGTGAAACCAATAGCATATGTAGCAATGAACAGATCGTGAAAGATCACCACACGCGTCTTCAGCTTCAGGCATCTTGACAACCGTGAATAGAATTGTCGTCAGATCTGTGACGGACAAGAACCGAGATCAACGGCGTCAGACATCTTTGACTTTTTGGAATGGGGCGACTGCAGCTGACACAGCGGAAGTCACCTTCTCCACGACAGTCTTCGATCCATCAGGGCTCGTTAGCTCTCCGAGATGAATGCAGCGGTCTCACCGAATAGGGCGACTGCGTGGTTGAGATGGCTGCGGGACCTCAAGCGAGGGCACCAGTACCTCGGTCGCTACTCGGTTGATAAACTCTGCGCCTTCCACGTGTATCAGAAGCGAACAAGCATTTTTCGGGTGGTTGCAGTCATCGTCTTGACGCCGCTTCCCACGATCCTTACGCTGTGGGGCCTCGAGTGCATTCCACTGCCTGACCCTCGCGGTGGTCCAAAGCGTCAAGCCGTCACCTTTCTGCGATCGATTCTTTCGCACACGATCATGACGTACACGTGCCTACTGTGCGCCAAGCAGGCCGTTGGCCTCTGTGAGCCGAACACCAAGTACACGCACAAGAAGGTGGCTCTCATCTCGTTCTTCGTGGCGGTGGGTATCGAGCTGTGGTGGTTGATCTGGGCGTTTGCTTGGCGCTACCCGGTCCCATGTCGAGAATTCCTCGGCCCGATACCTTGGGCGGTACTCCTTGTGGGGTTCAACTACGCTTTCGCGAAGTGTGGGGACGCACGCGGCGCTACATCCCCGTGGTCGGCACTCAGATCGTCGTCTTCTACTTCCTGCTCTTGTTGTCGGCGGTCTTCGCTGCTGTACCGTGGTGGGCTCAGATTGCCATGCTCTTCGTCTTCCCTATCGTCAAGATCTCCATCAAGCGCGCGCTGTGGAGATACGCTCGGAACTTGCACGACATCTGCGCGGACGTGACGGTTTGCATGGTGGAAATCTCGGGCGCGCTGTACCAGACCGTGTGCGTGAACTACGTGGAAAGCAACTTGATGGTGTTGCTTCTGATGGTGCTCGACTTCGTGCAAGCAGCTCACGAGACCCACCTGTACGTCCGGCACGATTACATTGGCGACTCGACGTCTATCGTCCAAACCGCGATCTCCATAGTTGAAAGTGCGCTCCGTGCCAGCGCAGAGGAGGCTCTTCCGGATGAAGTGGCCATCGAGGACCAGCCCACCACAGAGACCCCCTCATGCCGTTCAGCCGCTGACATGCCACCAGGAATTCGGACGCTCACCAAGACAGGAGCTGTACTGCCGCTGCAGAGATCAATGCCAGATCTGGTAGCGCGAATGCTCAAAGGGACATTTTGGCACCGACGGAGACGAAGTCGCTCGAGCCAGCAGTCAAAGTACTCTGCGGAGGCCTGCGGAAGTGAATTCGGCTCAGTCAAGCCTGCCATTCGGCGCAAGAGCTCCGTTGCGAGGAAAAACCTGCTCAGGAAGATTTCCAGTCGAGCTGTGCTGCCCACCCATGGCCAAAGCGGGATCGCGTGCACCAAGAGCGACATGATAACACCTCGAACGAACCGAGAAGAAGACTCGGACGATGAGCGATTGTTCGGCCACCGCGGCACTGAACTCCACGGCGCCGATGGGGTTTTGGTCGACGACATTTTCTTCCGTCAACGAGAGCAGGGGCGAGTTCTCGAGCAAACCCTCCAGCTGCTTTTCGCAGCCGAAGTGCTGCTCTTCGTGGAATACGTAGAGGTCTTCATGCCGCTCATATACGCGGCGTGCGTCGGTCTATGGAATATGGCCAACGCCAAGTACAACGTGATTCTCATGAACATGTCGTACGACACCATGGCACTCGAGGTGCTAACGTCGCTGTGCTACGGCGCGCTGGAGCTCGTGTCGTTCCTGTTCGTCTACTACTTCATCAAGAAGAAGTACGGTATCTCGGCGCTTTACCAGCTCGCGTTCCTGCTTGAGTCCTACGCAATGACCCTGCAGGGCAAACTCGTTGCGTGCTTCGTCATCATTCTCAATTCGACGGCCATGCACCAGGGCATCGACTTCACCTTTCAATTCGACTGGGACGCGCTCCTGAAAACGCCAAATCCCTACAGCGATGAATAGATTAGGAATATCCCTCGAACCAGCGTAGATCTTTCAAGCAAATACACTTGCGAATGACACTTGGCGTGAATCACTGCTGGACGTGGGACTGCAGAAAGTCAACCACCGCCTCGCATTTTCGCTGCCGAGCGAGCAGAATGCCGTGGTGAATATCGCAGTTTCCTGGCCGATTGCGAACGAGGAACTCAACTACCTGAACGTGTCCACGCAGTGCAGCTTCCCTGAAAGCTCTTCCCGTGCAGCCTTCCTGGCGGTTCTCATGCAAGAAACGTACGACGTCCACGTGGCCCATCCACGCCGCGTAGTCCATTGCGTCCGTCGTGCAGCCTTCTTGTCTGTTTTCATGGAGAAACTTGACCACACCAAGATGCCCCTTTGCAGCCGCGCGGTCCATGGCTCGCGTGGTGCAGCCCTCTTCACGGTTCTCGTGCAGAAATTTGACAATGCCCAGGAATCCTCCGGCCGCGGCGTCATCCATGGCCTTCGTGGTGCACGATAACTCGGGCGCGTGCGTGTGTAGGTACTGCAACACCTCAAGCTGCCCTTTCAACGCGGCCTCCTGCATGGGGACCACCCTGCTGGCCTCTGTGTACGTCTGCGGCGCGTGCTCGTGCAAGTGCCTAACAATGTCCAGCGCGCCCGCATCGATGGCCTCGCTCGTGGCGCTCTTGACGAAGCCCTCACCTCTGGCCGTAAGGTACTTGACTGTCTCCAGGTCTCCGTCTGCACAGGCCAGCACTAGAGTGTAGGATGGGCGCGGGTCCGAGCCCTCTTCGTACAGCAGCTTGAACATCTCCGTCTGCTTGTTTTTAAACGCGACAACCTTGGCCTCGGCCGTGGGGGCGTCCTGGTGGCTCTTGAGGATGGCCCGCACGGCCTCTAGGTCGTTGTTCTCGGCAGCCCACTTGGCCGCCCTCCCCGACCACTTCTCGGGCCGATGGAACACTAGGAATCGCACCACGTCCAGCTCCTGCGCCTCCAGCGCGCCGTCCAGCGCCTGCGGGCTGCAGCCCTCGTCTCTCTGCTCGTGCAGGAAACGCACCACGTCCAGAAATCCGCCTCGTGCCGCGCCGTCCATGGCGTCCGTCGTGAAACCCTCAGCGCGGAAGTTATGGAGCAGCTGCAGCATGTGAAGCTGGCCCTTGGCAGCCACGCTATCGGCCAGGCCGGGAGGGCACGGCCCGTCTCGCGTTGCCAGCAGCGCGGCCACCACGTCCGCCAGCTCGTCATTCAGCGCGTCACGCAGCGTCCAGGCGAAGTAGAAGACGCGGCCCAGCGCGTCCAGCGGCAGCCTGGCCGCGGCGAAAGCGCGCAACGTCACTTCCGCTTCTCGTGAGCGTGGCATTTTGAAGAATGAAGGTCAATTTGAACCCATTTGCACTTGAGCATACAATTTTCAAATTGACATGTTTTCGTCCAATGAAAAGAGTCAACTCCATTCCGCGCGCGCGAACGAGAGGAAAGGGCAACCAGCAGCAGCATGGCCGACGAGGAAGCCGCTCCGGCGTCGCAGCCGACGGAGATGGAGCCGCAGCAGCAGGAGACGCCGCTGCCGACGTCGCCGACCCCCGTGACGCCTGCCAGGAGTGTCACCGCCAGTGTCACCGCCACGCCATCCTCCGTTGCGTCGACGCCCGCCAAGCTCGCGCCCGTTAAGCGATTGATGATCACGAGGATGCAGCTAGAGAACTTCAAGTCGTACGCTGGAAAGGTGGAAATCGGGCCGTTCCACAAGTGCTTCAGTGCCGTGGTGGGCCCCAACGGCAGCGGTAAGTCCAACGTGATTGACGCGCTGCTCTTCGTGTTCGGCAAGCGCGCGTCCAAGCTGCGGCTCAAGAAGGTCTCGGAGCTGGTGCATCGCTCGGCGGGCTTCCCAGACCTGGACATGGCCACGGTGTCCGTCTTCTTCCAGGAGATCGTGGACGCGGACGACGTGGCCGCCTCAGCAGACAACGAGACCAACTACAGTGTCGTGCCCAACTCGCAGTTCAGCGTCACGCGCACGGCCACCAAGAGCAACGTGAGCAAGTACTACGTCAACGACCGACCCAGCAACTTCACGCGCGTCACGGAGCTGCTGCAGGCCAAGGGCATCGACCTGGACAACAACCGCTTCCTCATCCTGCAGGGCGAGGTGGAGCAGATCGCCATGATGAAGAGCAAGGGCGCCGAGGGCACCAACGAGGACGGCCTGCTCGAGTACCTCGAGGACATCATCGGCTCCAATGTGTACGTGGAGCCCACGGAGCGCGTGTGGGACGAGGTGGAGCAGTGCAACGAGCGCAGGGGGGACAAGGTCAACCGCGTCAAGCTCGTGGAGAAGGAAAAGGCCCATCTCGAGGGCCCGCGTGCCGAGGCGCTCGAGTTCCTGCGCAAGGAGAAGGAGGTGTACATGAAGACCAACATCCTGTACCAGCTGTGGATCCAGGAGGCGTCCAAGAACCGCGAGCTCTGCGAGACCAAGCGCGACGAGCTCCAGGCCAAGTACAAGGCCGAGCTGGCCCGCATGGAGAAGAACCGCGAGGAGCTGCAGACGGTCGAGGCCGTGTACCAGCGCGTCAAGGGCGAGCATGACGAAGTCGCCAAGCAGCTGGACGAGGCCAAGGCGGAGTACGCCGACTTTGAGAAGCAGGACGTGAAGCTGCGCGAAGAGCTCAAGTACGCCAAGGAACGCCAGAAGGAGCTGAAGACGGCGCAGAAGAAGGAGCTGAAGAAGCAGAAGAACATTGAGCAAAAGGTGCAGGAGAACGAGGAGCTCGTGCCCCAGCTAGAGAAGGAAGTGGAGAAGCTGCAGGCCAAGCTCAAGAAGCAGGAGCAAGTGCTGGAAGGCATTCTCGAGGGCCACAAGGAAGAGACGGCGAAGCTTCGCAGCACCATGGAGAGCATCCAGCAGGACATGGAGCCGTTCCAGACGGAGATGAATGCGCTGCGGTCCGTCATCGACACGACGGAGACGGAGATCCAACTGGTGGAGGAGCCTGTGACCAACGCCAAGAAGGCGCTCGAAGCCAATGCTTGCGGCATTATTGAGTCGGAGGCGAACCTGCGTGGGCTCGAAGAGGATCATGGCGAAAAGCGCGAGAAGCTGGTCAAGATGAAGGACCGCATCGTCGTTGCTCAGCGGGAGCTAGATGACGTCAAGGGCAGAGAAGGCTCGGTCGCTGACAAGTACCGTGAAGCCCGCACGAAAGCGGAGGAGGCCTCTGGAGCCGTGCAGTCTCACGCAACTCGCAACCGAATGCTGCGGGAGCTGCTTGACGCTTCCAGGCCTGGTAAGCCGCTTGAGAACGCGGGGCTGTTTGGCCGTCTCGGCGACCTTGGTGCGATCGACGGTAAATACGACGTGGCCATCTCGACGGCGTGCGGCGCCTTGAACAACCTGGTGGTCGAAACCACGTCGGGGGCGCAGGCCTGTGTGGCGTATCTGCGCAAGCACAACTTGGGGCGCACGACGTTCCTGATCTTGGAGCAGCTGGGCTACCTCAAGTCGAAGTACTCGCAGCACTTCCGCGGCGTGAACACTCCTTCGGGTCAGCAAGCGCCTCGGCTGTTCGACCTGGTGAAGGTGAACGACGACAAGTACCTGCCGGCGTTTTACTACGCGCTGCGGGACACGTTGGTGGCGAAGGATTTGGACGAAGCCTCGGCGATCGCGTACCAGGGGCGCCAGTGCAAGTACCGCGTGGTGACCTTCGACGGCCAGTTGGTCGAGATGTCCGGTGCCATGTCGGGCGGTGGCAAGCGGGCCCGCAGCGGTGGCATGTCCAGCACGCTTGCGAGCGGTCTAAGCGAGAGCGAGATCAGGGCGCTGCAGGACGAGGCGTCGTCTCTGCGGAGCGAACTGGAGCAGATTCGGGATGAAAAGGCCTCGCTGGAGAAAGAGCTGGCGCATCTCACGCGCAAGATCGAGCAGTACGAAAACGACCTGCCCAAGATCGAGCTGGACTTGAGTGCGACGAAGACGCGGCTCGCGGACTTTCAGAAGAACAAGAGCGTCTTGGAGAAGCAGACGACGCTCTCGGCGGAAGCGAAGAAGCAGGTGGAGAAGCTCAGCAAGGCCAAGACGGCCAAGGAGACCGAGTACAAGAGCACGAAGCTCAAGGTGGACAAGATGGCGGCGAAACTCGCCAAGATGAAGGAGCAGATTCTGGATGTTGGGGGCGAGAAGCTGCGCAAGGAGCAGGACGTGGCCAAGAAGATCACCAAGCAGATCGCAGAGAAGACCAAGCAGATGACCAAGATCCGCGTGGACTTCAAGAGCAGCCAGAAGAACACGGAGAAGAACGAGCAGGCGCTGAAGAGGATCGAGGAGGATGCGGAAGCGGTCGAGAAGAAGATTGAGGACACCCGCGAGCAGATCACGGCCATGGAGGAGAAGGCGCTCGCGGTTCTCCAGAAGTGCGAGGCGGTCCAGGAGCAGGTGACCGCCAAGGAGAAGGATCTCCGCAAGGACGAGGCCAAGTACAGGAAGCTGAAGAAGGAGTTCGATGCAATGGCCAGTGCCGAGGTCGATCTGGCCAACAGCCTGGAGGACTGCGAGAAGATGCTGGAGGAGAACGCCAAGAAGGAGACGTACTGGAAGACGAAGCTCACGTCTCTGCACGACGCGTTCGTCACGGAGCAGGAACAGAACGCTGGCGTCTTTGAAGACGACGCGGATCTCCCCGCCCGGAAGCGGCAGAAGAAGAGCAAGAGCTCGGATGTGGACATGGAAGAGCAGAAGGAGGAGGTGGAGGACGAGGAAGAGAGCGACGAGGAAGAAGGAGACGCCAACCTTGACGTGACGCTCGAGAAGCTGCCGATGCTGGACGCCGTGGCGCTGGCCCGCTACAGCAAGGAGGAGATGAAGTACGAGATCTCGGTGCTGGAGCAGCAGCGCGACGAGCTCAAGGCCAACGTGAACATGGGCGCGTTGACGGAGTACAAGCAGAAGGAGGAGGAGTACAAGGCGCGCGTGCAAGAGCTGGAGGAGGCCACGAAGCTCCGCGACGAGAAGCGCCACGAGTACGACGAGCTGCGTCGCAAGCGTCTGGAGGAGTTCATGACGGGGTTCCGGACCATCACGCTCAAGCTCAAGGAGATGTACCAGATGATCACCCTCGGAGGCGACGCCGAGCTGGAGCTCGTGGACTCGTTGGACCCGTTCTCCGAGGGCGTCGTGTTCAGCGTGCGGCCGTCCAAGAAGAGCTGGAAGAACATCTCGAATCTGTCTGGCGGAGAGAAGACGCTGGCCTCGCTGGCGCTGGTGTTCGCGCTGCACCACTACAAGCCAACGCCTCTGTACGTGATGGATGAGATCGACGCCGCCCTGGACTTCAAGAACGTGTCCATCGTGGGCAACTACATCAAGCAGCGGACGCGCAACGCGCAGTTCATCATCATCTCGTTGCGCAACAACATGTTCGAGCTGGCGGACCGACTCGTGGGCATCTACAAGACGAACGACGCCACCAAGAGCGTCACGATCAACCCCAAGATCTACGAGCAGGGCACGCAGTCCGCTGCCAGCGGCACCACGACGCCGGCGACGAAGAAGAAGCCGGGCACGCCCAGTCTCAGCAGTCCCAAGACGGGGTCGCGACGGTCCGCGAAGAAGGCGCGGCGGTCCAGCCAGCAGTCCGTCGCGTCCCCCGTCGCGCAGCAACCTGCGGTCTCGACGACCGCACCGTTGCAGGACCGGACAAACCGGTCGTAGGTAGAAGAGAAGAGCACTATCTATCGACAGTGAGCATGTTGCATTTGGCACCGCAATGGATAATACTTGGTACTTTTGTGCGGACAGCCTGGCTTGGCACTTATTTGATTCTTTGGCTGCAGCAGGTCGAGGCGCTCGTGTCTCGGAGCACACGGGAGAGCTTGGGGGGTTGCTTCCATCGGCGCCGTGGAGTTCAGTGCCGCGGTGGCCGAACAATCGCTCATCGTCCGAGTCTTCTTCTCGGTTCGTTCGAGGTGTTATCATGTCGCTCTTGGTGCACGCGATCCCGCTTTGGCCATGGGTGGGCAGCACAGCTCGACTGGAAATCTTCCTGAGCAGATTTTTCCTCGCAACGGAGCTCTTGCGCCGAATGGCAGGCTTGGCTGAGCCGGGTTCGCTTCCGCAGGCCTCCGCAGAGTACTTTGACTGCCGGCTCGATCAACGTTCCAGAGGCACGAACAAGCACGTCGCCGTTACCGGTCAGCCTCTGCAGAATAAATCCTTCACCGCCGAAGAAGCCAACACCGAATTTCTTGGCAAACTCCTACAGAGTACCGTCACAAGCGTGGCCGATTCACGTTATGTGTGGCTCTCAGACGATATGCAGCGCTGGCACGGAGCGCACTTTCAACTATGGAGATCGCGGTTTGGACGATAGACGTCGAGTCGCCAATGTTATCGTGCCGGACGTACAGGTGGGTCTCGTGAGCTGCTTGCACGAAGTCGAGCACCATCAGAAGCAGCACCATCACATGGGACCGGGTAGCGCCAAGCAAACGCCCAGATCAACCACTACAGCTCGATACCCAACGCCACGAAGAACGAGATGAGAGCCACCTTCTTGTGCGTGCACTTGGTGTTCGGCTCACAGAGGCCAACGGCCTGCTTGCCGGCCAGTAGGAACATGTACGTCATGACCGCTTCGCTTCGCGGGGAAGGCATCCTGGCCTTTCCCTCGTCCACATGAGGATATGCTGGACACAACGCTATCGGAGACCTTGCTGCTATGTGGGACTCGAAGCTGGATGCGGCCTCGCTGGCGGCCATGGCGGAGTTCCTGCGCGAGTGCGACGTGGCGCCCCAAGCACAAGTGGAACGCAACGACGTCGACTTGACTCGCTCCGTCGTATCGGAGACCGCGGACGCGAACGGAACCGACGACGATGCTTTGCCTGTGGACAGTGAGGCCATCATGCCCACGTCGAGTCTATCAGCTGAGAGGCGACGCAGGGTCAAAAACGCACAGGCGGCTAAGCGCCGGGTGCGATATCTCACGAAGCTGAAGGCGGAGCGGAAGACGCTCCGGAAGCAGGAGAACGAGCTGTCCGCGGAGCTCAAGAAGCTGCGGGCTGCGTACGCCAAGCAGGCGACCGCGAGGAATAAAAAGAGGCTCACCATGAGCGCGTGGAGGACGACCGCAGCTCGGCAGAAGGAGCGGAGAGCGGCGGCCGAAGAGCAGCAGCGGCGGCTCAAGGCGGCCGTGACGAACCAGTCCGGCCTGATCCACCGCATGAAGGAGCTCCTGCACCAGCAGCGTCTGCTCGGCAGCCTCGACGCGTGCGAGGAAGAGCAGGCTGCGACAAGGAACCGAAAGGGCAAGGCGCTGCTGCAGTCCTTCCTGCGCGAGATGGACTCGCTGTACGCGAAGACGAACGACGTCATCGGCGGCGTGCGCTTCGAGATGTCGGCGCCCTTGACGTACGAGCTGACGCGGAGGTGGAGCAAGAGCAAGACGTTCCTCGAGAGCGCGGACGCGACGATCATCCCGTTCAGCTTCGAGCGAACGTGCCGCGCCGTGTCGTTGATGATCCTGGCGCCGAGCTACAACGACGAGCTGGAGGACCCGGAGAACACCGCGATCAGGACGTACCGCCTCAACTTCTCTCGGGAGTTGGGAGACAGCGCGACGTTGGTGATCTACAACGCGGTGCGGCGGTACGTGGAGAAAAACCGCGCGGTGTTCGTGTGGCGCGCCTTCGCGGAAGGCCAAGGCGAGTTCGATGGCCTGCACACGGTCGAGACGGCGTGGTTCGTGGTGCGTCCGCTGACCGAGGAGGGCAAGACACATGAGCCCAAGATGATCTTGGAAAGCTACACGCGCTTGATGCCCGTCGGATTCGGAAGACCGTCGGAAAGTGATGTGCGCGCCAACAAGTTCGTCAAGATCCTCGCGAAAGCGGACGAGGCCGACGTCAGCGATATGAAGCAAATGCTGGGGAAATTGCTGCTGGACGAAGCTCGTGCGCCGTAGCTTCGTGTGCCTCCTCGGGCTTAGACGAGTGAGCATCGTGGGTTGAGAATGAAAGTCGGCAGTCGTCACTGCAGCGTATCGGAGCCCCAAATTTGGTGATCGAACGCGGTGGAGACCCAGCATCACCTAGCAAGGTCATCGCATCCCGTCGCGACCGCCAGAGACGGCGAGAAGAAAGAATCCTAGAAGCTTCTAGGCTGACTCACCACAGTGGCGAGCTCGAGTGCCCGGGGAACACAGCGGCCATAAGGTATCACCAGGATAGCGATTTTGGCTTTTAGACTGCAGTACAACAGGCAACACGTAGCTTTTACGACATGCCTACTCAACATGACGCTAGCTCAGCACACAGATCCTATCGTAAGGTCAATATACTTCGTGGATCACGTGGAGGTGACACCTACGAGAATGAGCTGCACGATATTCTACAACTTCCTCGTCACTGTTGGCTGTTCGAGGTCGTGTCCAACAACGAGAGCCGCTCTGGTCCGTGTCGAGCTTTCAACCGCAGCCCTCCGCCGGTGTGGTAAGTCGGGGAAGTTGACGCTGCTTCAAAACGCGCAATATCCAGTGGGGGCGCATAGACTGCAGATTCAGTACACACCATTGTGCGCGATGTCGGACAAGGACGCGATGGATGCGGCGTACCTGGCAGCGACGGAGGAGTTTTTGCTCGAGTTTGCGACGTCGGCCGAGTTCATAGACAATAATGAGAACGCCGACAGCAGCAGTAGTGGCGGCTTCACTCATGCAGGACTCGCCACCTCCGAGCAGCACAAGGATAAGGCCGCCGATCGGCGCACGCGGTACCGCAAGAAGCTGCAGAACGAGCGGAATACGCTCCGGCGACAAGAGCGGGAGCTGTTGGCCAAGTTGATCGAGCTGCAAGAATTCCGAACGAGGGCCGAGGAGGAGGCCAAAAAGGGCAACACGATGGCGCTGAGCGCGTGGAGGGCCACCGCTGCTCGCCAAAAAGAGCGGCGGCTGGAAGCAGAGCAGCAGCAGGAAGGGCTCAAGGCGGCCGTGCTTGGTCGTGCGCAGCTGATCGACCAGATGAACGTGATGCTGCAGCCCCCGACGAGTGTGCACCAACCGACGAGTTCAGGCGGCGGCGTCGCGCTGTTCAAGACGTTCGTGAGGGAGTTGGACTCGCTGTACGAAAGGACCGACGACATGATGACCGGCGTCGAGTTCACCGTGTCTCCACCGGAGGAGTTCGCCATGGCCCGCAAATGGGACCCGGCCTTGACGCTTATAGAGAGCGCCAACTCGACCGAGTTGCCGTTCGGCTTCGAGCGGACGTGGCGTGCGATGTCGGAGCTTTTCCTGGCCGACCCGAGCGGGAGTCACCACGAGATCGAGGTGTCCGTAGATCCAACCACCACCGCGGCCATCAGGTACCAGCTGAGCTACACGTTGGAGGCCGGTAACAGCGCGACGGTGGTGGCCTACAGCGTCGTGCGGAGATACGTTGAGGCCGAGCGCGTGGTGTTTGTCTGGCGCGTGCTCATCGAGGGGCGGGGCGAGTTCGACGGCCTGTACGCGAACGAGAACGCGTGGCTCGTGTTGCGGCCGTCGTCATCAGCCTCCACGTCGACGACAGTGGAGAGCTTCGAGCGGATGCAGCCCGTCGGCCTGGACGGCGAGCCCGCACTCAGCCACCCACGCGGCCACCGCTTCGCCAAGCTGCTGAAGAACATCAGCGACATCAAGCGCATGGAGCTGTCGCTGATGGAGCTGCGATTAAGCACCGTAGTAACAAATACCAATGAGCATGAAGCGTTGTGATCCCGACACCATGCAGTGCATGCACCGCTTGGGGCAGCCATGCACGCCCGGTCCCTTCCGGAGCGTGGCATCCCCACAGAACATAAACGGAGACGTCGAAGAAGATGGAGGACAAGCCGCTGCCGCTGACGGACGCCGCCACGCTGGCCGCGGTCACGCAGTTCCTGAGCGAATTCGAGGCGCCGGCGACCGTCGTGCAGCCGGCCGTGGACGACCTGAGGCAGCTGCTGGCGTCGGAGACCGACGCGTCCCTGGCTCACGGTGGGGCGTCGGCCGCCACCGCTGCCGGAACGGACGATGACGACGGCAGCAGCAGCAGCGCCGACAGCAGCGCGCAGCCGCCGAGCCCGCGGCTGTCGACGGCCGAACGCCGACGCAAGATCACCAACGCGCAGGCGGCCAAGCGGCGTGTCAAGTACCTCAAGCGCGTCAAGGACAAGCGCGAGACGCTCAAGCGGCAAGCCCGCGAGCTGGCCGAACAGCTCGAGCGCATGAAAGTCGAGCAGCAGAGAGCCAAGCAGGAGGCTGAGAAGGCCGACGCGCTCACGCTCAGTGTGTGGCGCGCCACGTGCGTGCGCCAGAAGGAGCGGCGCCTGGAGGCCGAGGAGCAGCAGCGGCGGCTCAAGGCGGCCGTCATCAGCCGCACCAAGCTGATTCACCAGATGCACTCGCTGCTGCAGCATCGCCTGGCCAGCAGCCAGCTTGAGAGTCTGCTGCTGCTGGAGGGCAAGCAGCCCGTCGGCTGGGAGAAGAAGGGCACGTCGCTCTTCCGGACCTTCGTGCACGAGCTCGACGCCATCTACGCGCAGACGGACGAGGTGATCGACAACTCGGACGTCAAGTTCTCGTCCTCGCTCATATACAAGCGCACGTGGAAGTGGAACGAAGGCATGACGTTCCTCGAGAGCGCGGATGCCACCGTCATCCCCTTCGACTTCGAGCAGGCCAAGCACGCTGTAACCTTCGCCATGCTGTCGGACCCGCGGGAAAACCCGCACAGCGAGGGCATCGAGGACCCGGAGAACACGACGGCGTCGACGTACCGCCTCAACTACTCGTGGGAGTCGGGCGACAGCGTCACCTTCGTCGTGTACTGCGCCATCCGGAGGTACGTCGAGGCCGATCGCGTCGTGTTCGTGTGGCGGGCACGGAGCGAAGGCCAGGGCGAGTTCGACGGCCTTGCCATGGATGAGACCGTGTGGGTCGTCGTGCGGCCGTCGGACGCGCACACGGCCGACAACCCGGCCACCGTCCTGGAGATCTACACGCGGTTAGTGCCGACCGGGTTCGGCGGGCCGTCGGTGCCGCCGCGATTCGTGAAAATGTTCGTGCGCTCGGACGAGGAGGACATCACGTACATGATGCGGTTGCTGGAGAAGCTGCTGCTGCATCAGACGAACGCGAAGGCAGCGTAGTGCACCGGGTGCGAGACGTTCGGGCGGGAGGTGTAAAGTTGTTGTCGAATAGTAACGCGTTGCATTGCCCACCTCCCCTTCATTGACCATGTTGAGGGCGTTCAGCACACGAATAGTTGGTAGGGCGAAACGAACGACTTGGGGGCGACGATGGTGGCGAGCGGCAAGGCTGCTGCTGGTCGGGCTAAACCGCACATCTTGGGCGGCAGCAACAACCTCGTTAGCGAGCGCAATCGACGAGAGAAGGCGGAGTCGGCGCTGCAGACGACGCGGCAGAATCTGCGGACGGTGGCGCAGGACTTGACGCCGCAGGTGCTGAAGTTGACACAGGTCGTGGAGGTGTGTCAACCAGTTCGTTCTTCGTAGTTACTTTGGCGGATTCTTAAGCGTTTGGATGGTGCAGTCGCTGCAGGTCGAGAAGCGGCATCGACTGCAGCTGGACGAGGCGTCTCAAGAACTACTGGAAGGGCTGCAAGACCAGATCAACGACGTGGAAGCGCGGCAGCAGCAGTGCTGCGTCGTGGACTGCCGCATCGAGAATGCCGTGCAGCACTTGGACGAACAGGCCACAGCAGATCGATATGTGAGCTGCAAACTGGAACGGAGTGGATTGAGAGCTCTTCTGACAGATCTCGTGAACGGTGACAGGAGCTGCGGATGATGATAAGCAAGTTGCAGGAAGTGCAGGACGAGCACGCGGTGGAGATCCGCCTCCTGCAACAAGAGGTAAGCATGTTAGCGGCGCTACTTATCGCTAGGATATCCCCTGACGTGAACACTTCCTGGCTACAGCTCGTCGCGACGAAGGAGTTCATGGCGCAGAGGTTAAACGCCATCGAGGACGCAGTGACAAGTGTCCGAAGCGAGATCAGTCGTGGAAGCGAGCAGCAGCACACGGTTGTCCAGAGCCACGCCAGCAAGATCGACGACTTGGACGAGAAGCTGTTCTCACTGGACAAGGAGCTGCTCAAGTTGAAGTTGGCACTACCGGCGTCTGTGAAGGCGCAGATCCCGGCCTTCACAGACCAGCGCTACGATTCCGCTAGTGTGCATCGGGTGGATACGTCGCAGGGTGGCGACCTGGCCGTCACTCTGAAGCTCCAGGAGCTGGCGATGGACCTGGAAGCCAGCAAAGCAGACTCGCAAGCCTATCGATCGGCAGACCGGAAGCAGTTTGACGCGCTAACGAATCGAATGCGTGAGGCTGCAAGGAGCCATCACGCGCTGAAGAAAGAGGTGGAGGGCCGACTGCAGGACATGCGGGTGTGCTGCGATCAGGTGGGGGTGGCGGCCAGCACAGAGTCAATTGACCATGGAATTCATCTAACGCTGTAAAACTTCTACCAGATGATCACCAAGATCCCGAGCGAGCTGTCCAAGCGCCTGCAAAAGGCTCAAAGCGCCTGGGACGATGAGATCAAGGCGATGAAGGCATCGGTGCTCAACCTCGAGGCGTTCTACAACGTGCAGAAGCGGAAAGAGTCAAACGGCTCGCAGATGGACGCCGAACAGCAAAAACTCTTGGACGACCTCCGAGACCTGCAGAAACGAGTGAACAGCCTTCGAGAAGAGCATGGCTCGCGCCTCACGCGCATCGACGCCGACCTGCTTGGGTTGTACGACTGGACTCGGGATAAAGTTGCTTCTATCCGCGGTGGCTCCGCAGAATGGTAATTATGGCAGATAGTGCAACCATCACATGATCCTAAGCAATCCTAGCACAAACAAACATATAGCAGGATAGGCTGCAGGTTGCAAACGTCACAGCTTGCAGTTCTTTCGTGGCTTGGCGAATTCAGACGAAGGCGATTTGCATTGCCAGCTCCATCTGCCCCATGAACACACGCTCGGATGGTGACCGAACAGCTTGCTTGGCTTGTGGCCTCACAGCGAAGATTTCGCTCTATCCCGACTGCACGAAGGGAAGTCTTGTCCGCGCCACCAAGCACTTTCGGTTCTCACTTTCGATCTCGCCTCCGAACGACCAAGCCCACTAATCTAACCAAGTCTTCAATGAAGTTTGCTGGAGTTATCGCGTCAATGGGCCTGCTGAGCGTGGCCGCCGCTGGTTCTGGAGAAGTTGTTCAGTCGCCTGCCCAGCAATCCACTCCGGACGTGACCCCGGCGGCTACGGAGACTACAACGTCGAGCAACACGAGCTTCGCCCGCTTCTTCGACCAGAAGCGCTTTCACGAGGTGTTCCCGGACGCGATTGAGCTGTACAACTTCAACGGCCTCGTGAATGCCGCGGACAAGTACACGGAGTTCGCCAATACGGGCAACGACACCAACGACAAGCGCGAACTGGCCGCTTTCCTGGCCCAGACTTCCCACGAGAGCGACAACTTCAAGGCGGCCGAAGAATACGCTCGCAACACCTACACGGTGTGGCAGTACTGCGACAACACCACGTACCCGTGCGCTCCGGGCCGGCGCTACCATGGCCGCGGCCCCATTCAACTCTCGTGGAACTACAACTACTACAACGCCGGCAAGGCGCTGGGCATCGACCTCCTCAACAACCCGGACATCGTCGCGAATGACACGGCCGTGACGTGGATGACGGCGCTCTGGTACTGGATGACTCCGCAGGGCGGCCGTATCATCCACGACGTCGTGGCCGGCGTGAACGGATTCGCAGAGTCGACCGACATCATCAACGGCGCGCTCGAGTGCGGCCCAGACGCCCCCAACACGGCCAACGAGCAGCAGCGCATCAAGTACTTCACCAAGATGTGCGAGGCGCTGGATGTGCAGCCTCTGGGCAACACCTCGTGCAACGCGTAAGGAGAGATCGGTCAAATACACAATTCAACTTTGCATTTGTTCATTACGAGCTGTCAAAAACTTTGTCGTCTTTCGATCGACCAGGCCAGACCGATGGCAGTCCTGGCTGTCCTTGCCAGCTTGGCTACTGCAGGGCCGGGTAGATGTACTTGTCCCAAAGCGGCTGCCAGTAGCACTCGACGTTGGCGTCGTAGCGCACGCCGTCGACGATCCAGCAGTTGTGCGAGACGTTGGCCACGGCCGTGCGGTGCAGGGCGCCACGCCTGTCCAGCGTACGCAGGCCGTACGTGTCCTGCTTGTACTCGACGGTGTCCTCGAGGTCCATGACCGTGAAGTCCTCGAACTTTGTCTCGATCTCGTCGATCGAGTCCACAGACGAGTAGCGCTGCAGCAGCGAGTGCTGCCACGGGGCCACGACGCCGTCGTTCGGGCCGGCGAAGAAGTGCGCTGACTTGAGACGCAGGAAGTTGGCTTTGCGGCGCAGCTTGTCCCATTGGCACTGGAAGTCGTACCAGTCGCACTGGTTGAGGTTGTTCAGGTACGGCAGGTACTTGTTGTTCTTGAGGAAGTAGCTGTCGGCCGGCTCGCGGTTCATGTTCATGAGCGAGTACTTGGCCTGCAGCGTCGCGTTGGCGTCCAGGAGGGCCAAGTCGTGCTGGATCTTGCCGCGCCAGTCGGCCGTCGTGTAGTTGGCGAAGTCGAAGATGTCGGTGGTCAGAAGCTGCGGACCGAGCACGTTCACCATGATGTAGAGCGGCACAACGTCCTCGGATTGCGGGCCGTAGAACATGCCGTTCTGCATGCCGGCCAGACTCACGAGCGCGTGCACCTTGTGGTCGTCCATGTTCTCCACCACGGCGCGGGCCAGGCCGCCGCCCTGCGAGTGGCCCACGAAGTGATAGCCGTTGTCGAAGCGCGAGTCGTTCTGGACGATGCTGCGGATCTGCGCGATGGCCATGGGGATCTGCGCCGTCACGGACTGCACCGAGCACTCGTTCTCGCAGAAGGTGAGACCCACGAAGACGCGGCCCTCGGCGGTGAGGTTGGCCTTGATGTTGCGGCCGTTAGTGGCGTTGCCCGTGACGCCGTGGAAGAAGAAGACCGGCAGCTTCGAGTCCGGGACTTGGCCCGCGGCCACGACGGCCACGGTGACGGCGGCCAGAGCTAGCAGGAAGGAGCGGATCGCCATGGTGGATGGAGACTTGGACTCTTGCGGACGAAAGCGGTTGTGGGGTGAGCTGAACCCGGCAGCAATAGCGGAGACCGTGATCGCAGCCGCAGCGAGTGGACACCGGCATGGGCCCGATCAGACCCATTCAGACGTGACGCTACGCTGCCTCGCTACGTCGGATCGTGAGGTCCAGGGACGCGGTGGAGTTGCCATGGATGGCAACCTGCAAGTTGCAGATGGAGCAGCCTGGCAACGATGCTGAAGATTCGTCGGATGAGATCGTGACAGTTCCCTCGTCGAGAAGATCCATTTCGCTGCGCGCCCTCCATGCACATGCCCATGCGAAGAAGCTCTTGAGGCGAACCAATATCGAGATGCCGACCTGGCAAGGGGTTTGTACTGAGGGACAAGCACAAGAACGGGAGCCGAGTCTGCATGACCCGCTACTTCAAGCTGTCGAGCAGCGGGAAGCCCAACTTGGCCCCAAGGCCTTGCGGCTTCCAAGAGACCAGCTGTGAAGTTCCTGAGAGGGCACAGTGCAATCCGTCAGTGCGCTGAACTACGACCTTCGCGAACTTGAAGACCAACACTGCCTTCTTCTGCGGGTGGTCGTGGTGCTGCAGCTCGTTGGAGAGACTCGACTCCCAGGATACCCAGCGAGATCGTCGAGCTATTCAGAGCCAAGTTGGCAACGGGCGACGAAAAGAAGCAACTTGATGGAGCACGTTGTGAATCTAGGACCCGAGTCTGCTCAAGTTGCTAGGGACCCGCCGTGGCGGAAGGCCATTTGTCGTTTGCGAGCTTGCCACCCTCAGGGCTGCTCTTGGACTGCAGCACGTCCACGATCGCGGAATTGCCCGTTCGACCTCGTCGGCAAGAAGGATAAAACCGACATCAAACTCAGCTTGACGCAGTTCCTGCGAGCGATAGTGCTGTCGGTTCGTTCCTGTGGAAGGCACTTGCTCCAACCTTTGCGTCGGAGTCGGGGAAAGTCAACAACCTCTGGTGCTGCAGCAAAGCTCAACGAAGGGTGCTGCTTCGACGGCCGGAGACCTTGAATTGGAATTGTGGCGACACTGGGGCTGTTGTCGCCATTCTCCAAGACATGCTCTCCCTTTGCTTCAGGCTGCCCGGTCCTAGACTCCTAGACAACTCATCGAGAAGGAGTCCTCCAAGTAGAGCAATTTCCATAATCCAGTAGAAAAGTACTGGATCGGCCCGGAGCACAGTTGGAAATACAAACTACTGTATCCAGGGATTGGTAGTAGATCTAAAAATAGTATGGATAGCAGTAATAATATTACAAATACTGCTATTAATATGCATATTGTAGTGCGGTTTCGGGGTAGCACTGCTAATATTTCATAGTAGTGAGAAAATACAGTGATATATTCGAATATATCACTACTATGCTGGTTGTGCTTCAGCCTGCGCTGATTCTTCGAGCGACGCACGCAATGGGCGACTTTTCGACCCTTCCCACTCATTTCCAAAGATTCCAGGGCACGATGAAGTGCGCTAAAGCAGACTGCGCCTGGGGAAACCTGGAGGAAACGTCGCCATGCAGCTCTTGCGGGCGGCACGTCCATCACTTGTGCAGCAACGAGCTTTGCACCAACGCCGAGCTCTCCCAAAGGTATGTGGATGCAGTTTTGGCGTGCTTACGTATCACATCAATACCATTCACACATGCAAATTACAGGTTTTGCAGCGCCAGTTGCATCCACAAGATCTTAGGTCCGAGCGATGACAGTCAAGAGCTCACGCCGAGCAGCCTCTCTGGTGTTTCAGTATCAAGTCAAGCGACGGTGGTCGATCTCGCACAGAGTGAACCCGAAGAGACAGGCGCAGCGGCTGAATCTGTACCAGCCCACGCTCATCCCAAGAACGCTACCGACAAGATGTGGCAATTTATCCACAAGCTTGAACGTTCGAATGTTTAAGCTGGTAAGACGTACACCCATATTTGCCTGGTTTGTATGCAGACGTGTATTTTCAACAGGCTCGTTCGTTATGGTCCCTCTTCGCACACGAACAGACAACGAACGCGCCCAGCAGCAATTGATTTTGCACCACAATCGTCTTGAACTTGATCGCATGGAGAAATGTGAGCGCTCTGTTTGGTAGTTCGCGATAGTATTTCGATAGTAGTGATATGATTAGTGATACTACTATCGTGATTTTCCAAGTGATATACATACTCATAAAATGTAGTTTCAAGAATCCGTTATCAGTATCACTATCACTACTACCGAAAAAATTCACTACTACCAATCCCTGACTGTATCAGTAGTTATTAAGTTCGCATTGTCGAACTTAGCGCCTGGACTAACTCCTATGTGCTTGAGGTCTGCTTCTTTGTCAACTTGGCTGAATTCGACGCTTTTTCCTGCGCCTCCCTCGGGTAGACTGGTAAACCCAAACGAAGTCCATGGAGTCGTGCTCAAACTTCATCTTCATCCGCGTCGGGGTGTTGCTTGCTCGTTCCCAGCTAAGCTCTCGATATCCGACCCATTGGATGAGATAGTAGACGCGGATATTCACCCAACGCTTAGCGTAGATACGTTCGACCTCATACAGTTGCTCATTGGTGCCCCGTCGAGCTCGTCGATTCTGCGCAAATAGTCAGCCACCCCTACGGCGTTCCTCTAACAGGCCTCCCCCCACAGACGTTTCTTCTTCATCCAATTGTCCGCTCTCATCGTCAAATTGCGCTCGTTCTTCTTCATGGCGTTGCCCGCGTTCTTCTTCATGGCGATTCTTCTTCAGCGATAAGCCGCAGACCAACGTCCCGATTTAGTTGCAAGCGCCAAAATGATCCGTCGAGACGTCGTTGGATGTTTCCAGCGTGGCGCTGGCGGGGGTTGAGATGAGGCATCGAGTTGATATGCGGAATGCGATCACCTTGACCACAACGACTCTGTAATTCAGCCTCAACAACACTATTTTTACTGTTGGCGATATGGATAAGTCCGCTAGCCGTTCATTCTTTTGCTGCCGTGCGCACTTATCAACTTTCTACTGTGAGCAGTCCCACTCCGGGCCGATCCAGTATATTTCTACTGGATTATGGAAATTGCTCCCTCCAAGTACCGCGAACGCCCCGGCTCCGCGCGGTCACCAAACACGCGCGTGCATACAGGTCTTGCGAGGGCGACGAGCTCTTCACAGCTTGATTTGCTGCTGGTGAGCATGTCGGTCTTCAGTTCGTTGTTCGTTGTTCGTGGCGGTGGCGGTTGCGCTTACAGCTCACGTCTACTCAAGCACTTTCTCGTTCGAGGCGAACCACAGCGATGTGGCGGACTCGAAGCTGCCGGTCTTCTTCTTCCACGGCGTCACGGGCAACGCCACTAACGGCCGCAACATCAAGGCCAACCTCACCGCCGAGGGCCGCGTCTTCGTGGGTCTCACCTTCTGCGAGAACGAGTGCTCGGTGCAGTCCGTGACGGCGCAGATCCCCATGGCCATCGCGCAGATCCGCAGCATCGTCCAGAACGACTCGCGCTTCGACAACGGCTATCACTTCGTGGGCCACTCGCAGGGCGGCGGCCTGGCCCGCGCCGTGGTGGAGAACATGGACGACCACAAGGTGCACGCGCTCGTGAGTCTGGCCGGCGTGCAGAACGGCATGTTCTACGGCCCGCAATCCGAGGACGTTGTGCCGCTGCGCGTGATGATCAGCATCCTGGGGCCGAACCTGCTGGCCAAGGACATCATGGACCTCTCCAGCTACTCGAAAGCGGACTGGCGCGGCAAGGTGCAGCGGGACCTGTCGGTGCTGGGGGCCAACGCGACGCTGCAGACCAAGTACTCGCTCATGAACATGGCGTGGCCTCCCGTGAAGGACTACTTTGTGCAGAACAACAAGTACCTGCCGTACCTGAACAACCTCAACCAGTGCGACTGGTACGACTTCCAGTGCCAATGGGACAAGCTGCGCCACAAGCGCAACTTCCTGCGACTCAAGGCCGCCCATTTCTTCGCGTCGCCTAATGACGGCGTCGTGGGGCCGTGGCAGCACTCGTTGCTGGGCCAGTACAGCGAGGTGGACTCGCTCGACGAGGTCGAGACGCGGTTCGAGGAGCTCCACGTCGTGGACATGAAGGATACCGTCGAGCACACGGAGGACACGTACGGCTTGCAAACGCTGAACGCCTCCACCGCACGACTGTGCCGGGCGTCTCGCACAATTGCTGGCTCGCTGACGGCCCGCGCTTCGACGCCCCCGGCAAACACTGCGAGTGGCAACCGCTTTGGGAACAATATATCAACTCGGCGCTGCAGTGAGGAGTGAGGCAGGAAACGCAAGAAATGACGTTGAATGGACTGGTTGTGGCCGTATCCGATAGTCCGATAGTCGTCAATGGATTTGTCGTAGATGGATTTGCCGGTTAGGTTCAAAGGTGGCAATAATCACACCAGCAGTCGATGATTGCCCGCGGCTTGGAGACACTTCCTCGAGCAGAATCAATCCGTTCCGTGTGTGTCCAACCGCCTCCGCTTCAAAATCCGTTTCGTTGCACCTTCCGACAGGCAGCGTCGACTCCGTCGTTGCCGGCCATTCCGGAATCGACCCCCAACACTTTAGCCATGTCGTCTCCAGTCTTCGGTGGAGCCGCGTACCGCCACCAGGACTCGCGGCCAGCCGAGTCTCCGCCACCTGTGCTGCAGCCTGCGGTCGAAGGCGACGCGCCGCCCGTCAAGCGCAACTGCAACGACGTTTTCTTCCTCCTGCCGTTCCTGGCCGTCGTTGTGCTCACCGCCGTTTTCGCGGCCAAGTACGGCGACGAGTTCATCGACGCCACGCAGGTGGAGGACTTGTCCGAGTCGTCAGGCGTCAAGTTCATGGTCCGCATCGTGGGGCTGTCGGCGCTGGCTGCGGCCGCCATGTCAGTTGTTTGGATCGCCCTCATGCTGCTTCTGGCCGAGGTGCTCATTTGGGTGGCGCTCGTGGCCATCATCCTGCTCAACATCGCGGCCGCCGTGTTCCTCACCAAAGAGGCGTACGACAGCGGCGTCGATTGGTATTGGTGGCCGGCCGTCGTCTTCGGCCTCTTGGCGCTGCTCACGCTGCTCTACGTCTGCTGCATTCGGCGGCGCATCAAGTTCGCGGCCGCACACCTCAAGGTGGCGGGCAAGGCCATCTTCCGGCTGCCCATGACGCTGCTGGTGGCGCTCGTGGTGGTCGGCGTGCAGATCGGGTGGGCCGTGGTGTGGGTGCTCGGCAGTCTCGGCGTCATGTTCCACCAGGACTTCATCAAGCTCGAGGACACGTGCACGACCACGAGCTGCGAGCTCAAGTACAAGACCGGCGCCATTATCGGCGTGCTGTGCGGCATGCTGCTCATATACTTCTGGGTCACGTTCGTGCTGCGCAACGTCATCGGCGTCACGACGGCCGGCACGGTGGCGGCCTGGAAGAACGCGGCCAACACGCCGTTCATCACGATGGGCGCTTGGCTGCGCGCCGTGACGCTCAACCTCGGCAGCATCTGCTTCGGCTCGCTCATCGTGGCCATCCTGGAGACCGTGGTGTGGATCCTGCACATTCTGGCGTGGCTGGCCGGCCGAAGCGGCAACTGCTGTCTCTCATGCCTGCTGTCCTGTGTGTCGTGTCTGATCAAGTGCATCGAGAGCTGGATCGAGTTCTTCAACCGGTTTGCGTACGCGTACGTGGGCTGCTACGGCTACAGCTTCGTGACGGCCAGTCGCCACGTGTTCAAGTTGTTCAAGGCCAAGGGCTGGAGCGCCATCGTGAACGACGATCTCACGGGCAACGTCTTCTGGTTGGGCAACGTGGTGATCGGTGCCGTGACCGCCTACATCGGCGTGCTGCTCGTGGACAACGCCGAGGCAGCTCGTCTAGCCATGTTTTCGCACCCGCACGTGTTCGTGGCTTTCTTCTGCTTCTTCGTGGGCTATGGAGTGAACAACCTCTTCATGTCGGTGGTGGCCAGCGCCGTCACCACCATCTTCGTGCTTTGGGCCGAGGACCCGCACGGCTGGCAGCTCACGCGCCCCAAGCACTACGAGACGTTGCACAAGGCCTGGCTCAAGATCTACCCGAACGAGTACAACAACGGCTACGGCAAGCGTGTCGACGAAGTCGATGGCCGGGTCTAGCCTACATGAATTTTAAACACTTGTTACCTTCAGCTTGTGCGCCAAAATACGAATTTGACTATTTTTGGCGGGAAATAGGCCAATAATCATTTTTTATCTCGGTCCAATAGTTCCACGGGACCATGAGCGACGCCGAGCCGGCGAACCGCTTCATGATCATGGGCTACAACGTCGAGTTCCCGCAGGGCAAGCGGCCGTTCCCGGCGCAACTGGCCGTCATGAACAAGGTGCTAACGGCGCTCAAGACGGAGCAGCACGCGCTGCTGGAGTCGCCCACGGGGTCAGGAAAGACGTTGGCACTTTTGTGCTCTGCACTGACGTTCCAGAAGCAGTTCGTGAAGGAGCAAGTAAAGAAGCAGGAAGACCCCAAGGTCAAAGAGCTAGAGGCCAAGAAATTGGCCCAGGAGGCCCAGCTACGGGCTCTGGAGGCGAAACAGCAGCTTCTGGAGGCTCAGCAGCAGGTCGAACAGGCCCGTAGACAACGCCAGGAAACGCAGGACGAGCTGGCCACCCAAACCACTTTTCAGGACACACAGGAGACCACACAGGGCGCAGGACAGGACGAGGATGTGGCCCCCACACAGCCCAGTTTCGACGATGCTCGGCTCAGCAACAATGGCTGGCTGAGCACCAAGAGGGAGCTGGAGGGAGACTCTACCGCTCCCAAGAAGAAACGGACGCTGCCCCAGTCCTTCACACACGCGGCCATTGACGCTGGAGTGAAGGTGGAGAAGGCTGAGAAGGCTGGAACGGTAGGAGCCGATGCCCAACCCAAGAAGAAGCGCGTGGTGCCGCCGCGCATCTACTTCTGCTCGCGCACGCACTCGCAGTTGGCGCAGGTGGTGGACGAGCTCAAGGGCTGCCCCGTATCGTACCTGGACTCGCCCGAGGACGCCAACACGTACACCAAGCAGCTGCAGACCTGCGTGCTCGGCTCCAAGCGCAACATGTGCGTCAACCGCAAGGTGAATCGCGACCCGGCGCAGGTGGACGACAAGTGCCGCCTCGCGCTCGAAGGCGCGTCCTGCTCGTACTTTCGCAAGCGCAAGAAGACCAACGACCTGCGGCGCGCCGTGCCGGCCGTGTGGGACATCGAGGACCTCGTCAAGCTCGCGCAGAAGCACCGCGAGTGCGCCTACTTCCACGCGCGCGACGCGCTGGACCACGCCAACATCGTGTTCGCGCCCTACAACTACCTGCTGAACCCGACGATCCGCGACGCCTGCGGGATCACGCTAAAAGACTCGATCATTGTGCTGGACGAGGCCCACAACGTCGAAGACACGTGTCGGTCCAGTGCCAGTGTGGAGGTGAACACGGACGTCCTGGCGGCGTCCGTCAAGGCCTTTTCGCTCGTGATTAAGCACGGCAACCGACCCAAGACGTACAACGCACTGCTCAAGCTGCTGAACGGCATCAGCCGCTGGCTGCAGAGCGTGGATTCGAACGCCAACGCCATCCTACAGCCCTCGGGCTATGAAGAGAAGAGTAAGGTCTGGGATGGCACGGACGCGCTGGCCATGCTCGCCGAGTACTCTGGCCTTACCAAAGACAACCTGGCCGAGATGAAACAGAACGTGCAAGAAGTGCGCGAGTACGAGAACGAGCTGGGCAACAGCGCCGAGTCCAGCCAGCAGCCGCAAACCCAGGCGACTCAGGACGCCGCGGCGAACCCGACGGGTGCCTCGGTTCTCCTCGGTGCGTTGGCGTTGGCCACAGTGCAGAGCATCATGAACGTGATCGACTACATGTTCCGCGACAGCCTCAAGTACATCGACGACTTCAAACTGGTGGTGATCAAGTCCAAGTCTTCGTGGAAAGAGAGCGGGAGTTTCCGCTCCCCCACCAAGAGAAGCGGCGGAGACGAATGGGACCTCAAGATGTGCATCTGGTGCCTCAACGCTGCAGTGGCCTTCGCGGATGTCGCGAGCCAAGCGCGCAGCGTCATCCTGACGTCTGGCACACTGAGCCCCATGGAGTCGTTTGCCGGTGAGCTGGGCGTGGACTTCCCCATCCGCTTAGAAGCCAACCACGTCGTCAACATGCGCAAGCAGGTCTTCATCGGCGCCGTCATGCACGGCCCAGGCAACGTCGATCTGCAGTCCACGTACAACAACCAACAGGACCCCAGGTATCAGGATTCTATGGGCCAGTTGCTGCTGCAGTACTCGCAAGCGATCCCTGGCGGAATTCTGATGTTCTTCCCGTCCTACTCGCTGATGAACAAGCTTACAACGCGCTGGAAAAGGACCAAGCTATGGGGCCAGCTTGAGCAGTTCAAGAGCGTCTACGCAGAGCCCCGCAATGCCGGCAAGGACTTTGACGCTCTGCTGGACGACTACAAGAACACCATCACCAAGTGCTCAGCAGCAATAGAAAGCGGTAACAAGGATAGTGACGCACAGGATAGGACGGGCGCAATCTTCCTGGCAGTGTATCGCGGCAAAGTGAGCGAAGGGATTGACTTCTCCAACGACAACGCGCGTGCGGTGCTTTGCGTGGGGATTCCGTTTCCGAGCGTCAAGGAGCTGCAAGTGTCGTTGAAGCGCGAGTATCAAGACAAGAAGAGCCACTTGGACATGAAGCTCGTGAACGGCCACGTCTGGTACCAGCTGCAGGCGTTCCGAGCACTCAACCAGGCGCTGGGCCGCTGTATCCGCCATCGCCAGGACTACGGCGCCATCATGCTGCTGGACTCGAGGCATCGCTTCAACAAGCACACCAAGTCGCTGTCCAAGTGGATGCGCCCGTACATCCAGGAGTTCGAGCACTCGCAGATGTGCGTGCCGCTCTTCAGCGATTTCTTCCAGCGCAACCGGTTGGAACTGCCTTACAACGTGCCAGTATTAACGGCAGAAGCGATTGGCTCTGGCTCAGCTCCGTCCGACTGGAAGTCGAGGAAACAACCTCTCGTCCTCCAGTACGAGACGGACGACAAGGGCAAAAAGAACGGCGCCAGAGCCAAGCGAATGGCAACGCCCTCGTTATCATCCACAGTGGCAACAGTGAAGGAGTTCATTGCCAAGCAGAATGGAGAAGAAGATCCACAGGACAGCGTCTTCTCCATCTTCAGACCGCAAGCACCGAAGAAGAAGTCGGAATAAGTATCAGATCATTAAAACGCAACGACGAACACAACGTGCAATTCTGTCCTTGGGAGTCTTGGCTTGACTGTGCGGAGGTTCGATTCGTTACTTCTTCAAGCAGGAACAACAAGTAGACGTTTACTAGCTCAATTAAAAAGGCAGAACGCTCACCGAGGCTTTCACGTTCGAGTTCGTTGGACTGGAAATCCAAGGGACAAAGTTGTCCCGCAACGGCTTCGGCTGAAAAATTCAGTGACTGCCGGTTGGCAATGTGCCAGCTTTTCTCACCTCAGGATTATCTCCACATCCGAAAGCGCCCACTCGCTCTCCAGAAGTGCATTCAGTCCTCGCAACTCGTCAAGTGATCACGTCGGTGAAACGTAAGTAGTCGTCAACACTTCCGTACTAGATTGCTTCGCTTAGCTGGGAATACCAGCAAAGGGATGTTTCCTCCTATCTGTCGTACGACTACAGTGCAGCGAATTTGGATTGGCAAAGGTGTAGGTACTCCTGAGGATTAGGACGCTTGAGCAATTGCCTAGTTACACAGTTCGATCTTGGTGTGTCGAACTGGCGTCCGATGGCCGCCTCGGTTGCTAAACAACCCTCGCTAAACTCACGGAATTAATCCAGTGAGGGCTGTCCATCCCTCATTCTTCAGTATTTCCAGTATAATTATTGAGGTCGGCGAGCGTCGGCGAAGAAAAAAGTATCGAGACTCCTCGCCACGCCGTCAACATGGTCGATCTCGCTTCAACCAATCGAAGAGCATTGGGCATATTCCGCATCGCTTCAGCCTCCTCGGTTAAAATCTTGTAGAAAGCCTCCTCCGTCCAAGAGAACTTCACGTACTCATTGTCAAAGTTTAGCACCAAAGTAAAAGGCAGCATGTCCTTAGCCACCAGCTTCCGAGTGAGTCAAAGCACAGTAGAGATAGACACGGCTTTTGCTGACGCCCGGCTTTCCCGTGACCAACAAGTTGGCACTGTGTCCGAAATGCTTTGCCGCTTCCACCATGAGCTGCTCGAAGATCACGACGTCGCTTCCTCGCTTCATGATTTTGTTAAACAGCACCATCGGGTGATCCACCGTCGGAAAGTCGACCATTTCCAAGTATCTCACAGTCTGAATGTTGCCTTTATCGTTCGCTACAGTATTAATTCGCATTTCTCTTGGAAACCACTCGTCAATGGGGGTCCGCTTTCCCGCTATTTCTTCGGGAAATCATTCGCCAATGGGGGCCTGGTCTCCAGCCTCTAACGCTGGGGGTAACACCAGCACGTGAACTTGTGTTGCCTGCACGTTATCTAAGAGATCGACAACTTTATCCTGTGGAGTTAGCGCCTTCTCGCCGAGCTTCCTCACCATGGACAAGTCAGCGAATGCGAGATCAGTGACGTGCTGGAAAGCCACTCGTCAGCGTCTATATTGGCGAGTACCAGACGTAGTTGCTCCGGGTCGAATCATTGAAAAGTCGCCCCTTTGGGAAGATCGGGCGAAGAATTCCCGAATCCATGTCATCCTCGCCAGCTTCGACCGTTCCATCGGTGCTGGAAAACAGTGACGACGAGCAGAGCAGAAATTCGTCCTTGGACTACGAGGAAGAACAGTTTGAGTCGGAGAGTGCGGGCAGCCATGAAGCAGCAGGCGCAGTAGGTGCCACTTTGAGCAGTAGCAGCAGCGACAAGTACGGATCTGACGATTTTGAAGACGACCAAGAAGCCACATCAACAGCAACTGGGGCCACTCACGAGGTTTTCCAGAGAGACCACTGTGCAAATGATAACTACAGCACCCCCGAGGAAGATGATTATGAGAATGAGACGTTTGAGCAAGACCACGAGCGGAATGAGAGCGATGAACATGAAGCAACGCACGCTCACTTACAGAATGTGCTTGGTCCTGCCTCTGGCAGCCAGCAATCAGCTGGGGATAACCAGAAGAACGACGGCATGCAGCTCGATGAGGGAGAGAACTCACTAGAGCCTGAAAAGGTTCACATTGGCATACCCGTTGGTCCGTGGTGCTCGAAGAAGATCGAAGACCTGAGAGCCGTCAGCACTAAACCGGAGAGAAACCAACCTGGACCCGATAACACTCGGGTTTCAGACAAAATCCCATCCGCTGCAGTGGAAAACTTGATTCATCGGGCGACCAGCTCACGCCAGCCCCATCGTCCGCAACAACATCACCGGAGATCAATGCCGCGTTCTCGCCTCAAGCTCAAGACGGTGCCAGCTTCATTGATGCAACGCGCTCGAGCACAATTATGGCAAGCCAAGCTGTCCGACAACAGCATCGCAAGGCAGCGTCCTGCCAAATGTCCATCCGAAACTCCACCGAACTCGCCGCAGCACGTGTTGACTTCAACCTTCTGCTCTGTCAAGTGTGAAAACCTGCGCGGTCGACTCGTCACAGTAAAAATCTCCGAGACTTCGGAGAGGTGGGCAGTACCGGAAGCGGGAGGCCTCAGTCTGGCAGCACTCGAGTTCGTCCAAAAGTTTGCAGTGAAGCAAAGAGAAGGCGTCTCTGCTGGAAGTGACTCGACTGGTGAATCTGGAGGAAGGATGTTGCACCTAGTGGCAATGACGACAAAGCTGCAACTCGAAGACTCAATTGCGTTGCGCCATCAAGCTGATACGTTACTCAAGTGACGATGAAGCATTGCATAGAGCTCTGACCGGCTGTCGAAATGCCGGTCAACTGCAAATGCAAAATGCTGAATCAAGTAATACAGTGAAAACAGGGCGGTTGCAGCTGATGGATGCGCAGCTGTTGCCATCTTGGCGAATAGCTTGGCGGGAGTATGGACTCTATCTCCGGCTGTCATAAGAACCTGTCGGTGAAAATACGCACGTTTGGGAGAGTATTTGTGTTGTGCTGCAGCTCATGATGGCCGCGCCACTGAGTTGGTTGATACATTTCTCGTTCCTCCTCCTTCCTAGAGTCACGTCGTCATGGAGAACAAGACTCGACTCGACGACTTGAGCACGCCTCCGGGCACGCCGTCAGGGCCCAGCCAGTACTACAACAATGACAACGACTTTGCGTACAAGTACCCAGAGTCGATGACGCCGTCGCTCAAGAGCGAGAAGCGCGTCGCCGACCCCATGATGGAAGCGATTCAGGGCGACCTCAAGGGGGGCAACGATAACCCGGCCACCATGTTCATTTCGCTGTACAACCAGCGCTCCAGCATCCCCATCAAGTTCGTCCTGGCGGCAGCCGGTGTCGGCATTGGACTCGGTGTGCTCTTCTCGCACCTTAAGCTGGACGGCAACTACGCCGAGTGGATCTCCATGCCCGGTGACCTCTTCATCGCCGCGCTCAAGTGTTTGATCGGACCCATGGTCTTCTGCAGCATCGTCGGCTGCATCGGTCAGCTCGTGGAGGCCGGCAAGGCCGCGTCTATCGGCGGCCGCGTCATGAGTTACTTCGCGCTCTGCTCGATCATCTCCTCGGGTGTCGGTGTGTTGTTCGGCGTCTTGTTCTCGCCCTTCTTCATCGAGCAAATGGAGGGCGAGGACTCGGACGCGGTGACGGAACTACGCGTGCACTGCTGGAACGGCGACGTGCTGTCCATGTTGACCGGCGGCAGCATGGCCTGCGTGAAAGACACCAACGCGACCGCGCTGGCAGGCATTCTATCGCTCAACGACACGAGCAGCAACTTTGCCACTGCCACGGAAACCTACACCCAGATCGACGTCTCGCAGCAGCTCTTCGCCATCCTGAAGGAGATCATCCCGTCCAACATTATCAAAGCGTTCTCCAGCTCGTCCACGATGGGCGTCATCACGCTGGCCATCTTCTTCGGTATCGCAGCAGTCATGAGCCATGAGCGCACTCGACGACAGATCGCAGCGAGCTCAGGCCCGGCAGGAACTTCCAAGTCGGACGTCGAGGTGAACCACCTGCTGCTGCTCATCAACCACGGCGGTCTGTTGTGCCAGCTCATGATCAACGCGGTGGTGACGCTCATCCCATTCGCCATCGTGTCCATGATCGCCGGGTCGATGGCCAAATACTCTTCGTCCATGGACCTCGTGGAGAGTGTAGGCTTCCTCATCGTGGCGCTTGCTCTGGCGCTGATCACGCTCACGTACGGCATCATGGGGGCGGCCTTGTTCCTGACGACGCGCGTGAATGTTTTCAAGTACTTGCGCCACATCATCCCGGCGCAGGTCTTCATCTTCGGCTGCTCGTCCTCGATCGCGACGCTGCCCATGACGATGCGCTGCGTGGACTCGACGCGTGAGGTGTCGTACGCACTATCGCGCTTCCTGCTACCGCTGGGCGCCACCAGCAACCTGAACGGCAGTGCGTGCTACATGACGCTGGCCTGCGTGTTCATGGCCAAGGTGGGCGGCTACGGAGACATGCTGACGCCGCTGCGCTACGCGTTGTTGATACTGGTGGGCGCCATCGCGTCGTTTGGCGTGGCGCCCGTGCCGCACTCGGGGCTCGTCATGGCCATCACAGTCTGGCACACGGTGTTCAACATGGACGTGCCGCCGGTCTTCTCGCTGCTCGTGGGCGCTGACTGGCTGCTCAACCGCATGCGCGCCGTGGTCAACATCACCAACGACACGATCCTGCTGCGGATCATCGCCGACCAGTGCGACGAGACCACCATCACCGAGCTGGAGCTCGAGGCGCAGCCCACGCATCTTGCTTAGATAGACGATGACTAGCTATCCTCTGAAGCCCACGTATTTATTTTGCAATTGTTGGCGTCTGCCGGTTGATGTGCATCTAGAGGAGCAAGTTGCCTTTCTCACTTCAACTTGGCAGCTTTTGCCAAAATCGTCCGAACGTTTTTGCAAGGGATCAGATGGACGTGAAACTGCGGTCTCCGGTGGTTAAACTGAAGATTCGAGCGGCAGTCGCAGCCCCAGCCGCTGACAGACGGCGTTTGTGCCGCGAACCAACCACGGCTGCGGCAAGACACCGCGCGTGTGTTTGAGAATTTCAACCATTGAACATTACCAAACAAATCTGACGTCTGCTAAAGTTTTGCCAGATTTTGGCGGCACCAAACTCCGTTGTCATCCGATCTGCGCGAGCGTGGTTGCAGCAGCACCTTGGCCTGTCCAGGGCAGGAGCACTCGGCGCCCACCATTGCTGGTCCTCCACGAGCTCGTTCCAGCGACGGACTGGTCCGAATTGCACTTGTGCCAAGGTCAAAATTTCGCACTTGTGTGGTGCACATTCTCTTCTTTCCAAACTGATTTCCAAACTGAATCGGCAGTATCCTTCCCTTCACAGACACAGACACAAAACGGCTGCCGCTCTCAACCGGCAGAGAAGAGCGTCTGGCACAAGGAAGAGAAAAGCCGTGCCACAAGAAGAAAGCTTTCCACCGCCTCAGCCAGCCAGTTAGCCGCACCATGGCGAGCCTCGTGCTAACCAAGGCGGAGCGTCGCGAGCGCTACATGCAGAAGACCCGCGCCGAGGCCGGCTACCTGTTCAAGTACCTGATCCTGACGCAGATCGTCGTGTACCTGGAGGCCGGCTCCATCCCGTGTCTTCTGGACCAACTCAGCGTGTCACTCAGTCTGGACGCTACGCAACAAGGAGCGCTGGGGGGCGTCGTGTACCTGGCCCTGAGCGCCGCGTCTCCGCTCTGCGCCTTCTTCCTGCACCGGTTCAACCCTCGACTCGTGCTGGGACTGAGTCTGCTGGCCAATAACGTGGCGGTGCTCATGCTGGCGCTCACCCCCACAGGCTACACTTTCAGTGCCAATATGCTCATCTTGGCACGTGCGGCAGTGGGCTTCACACAGGCTTTCCCGTGCATCTACACGCCGCTTTGGGTGGACGAGTACGCGCCAAGAGAGAAAGTGGCTGGCTGGATGAGCTATCTCCAAGGAAGTGTGCCCATGGGCGTCATGCTCGGCTATTTCGCTGGCACGGTTAGCAACTGGCTCGTGCCCGAGAGTTTTTCGCTTATCCAGACGTGGCGCTGGCCGTTTCTGCTGCAGTTCGTGGCACTTTTGCCAATTAATGTGGCCATCTTCTTCGTGCCTAAGAAGCACCTGGTCATTCGCAGTGACGGAGACCGAGATAACGTTGGCAGTGGAGGGACGGAGAGTGCAAGCGCCAGCTCCTCGGACGGCCTGGATGAAACGCAGTCCATTGAAGTGGCTGATGAAGAAGCGGCCAAGAGCAGCGTGCAAGACGACGAGCACAACCAAGACGAGCAGGACAGGGTGCCAGAAAAGGAGGAAAAAACCCATTACGATCACCACAGCGAGCTGGAGCCGCTGAACAGCGCGCGTGGAGGCTTTTTGAGCGCCCGTGGCAGGTCGGCCTTCGGGCTGCACGGCTTTCTGGATGACACAGTGGCCGGTACGCCCATGAGCACAAGGTCCACGACCTACCACGACGAGGAGGACGCGCTGCTGGCCAGCGCCAGCATGTACGGCGTCAGCAACCAGCGCAGCTTCCGCCAGCTGCACCAGAACCAGCAGCACCAGTACCACTTCGGCCACTGCGAGGAGGACGTGGGCTCGTCCTCGCTCCGCCGCAGCATGATCCGGCCGCCCAGCATGCGCGGCGTGGCGACGAACGACCTGGAGAAAGGAGACAGCAGTGCCAGTGCGCCACCGGCGATCTCAACGTCGCCAATCAATTCCAAGGCGGCAGGAGGCGAGGAGTCTACAGTAGCAGCAGCAACAGCGCAGCGCGTGTCGCCCGTGGCGAAGAACGGCGCTCAGCTGTCGACCACGTACGGCGCGCTAGACAGTGTGAACCCCATGAGATCGCCGCGAATGTCGCCGCGGATGAGCATGCTGGAGGCCTCCATCCTCGAGGAGGAGTTCATCGAGGTGTACGAACAGGGCGCGTTCTCGGACGGCGTGTACGAGCTGCTGCACATCCCCGTCTTCTGCCTGATCGTGTTCGGCCTCACGACCGTCTACTTCGTCGTCACGGGCGTGCAGTACTGGAGCACTATCTTCATGATCAAGTCGCTGCACGTGTCCAAGTACCTCGTCAACGCGCTCTTCGTCGTCGTGTCCGGCACAGGACCGATCCTAGGCGTGTTCTTCGGTGGTTGGCTCATCGACCGGTACGGAGGGTACATCGGCGTGGAGCAGCGCGCCAAGGCGCTGGGGATCTGCATGATCTTGGGGCTCATCGCCTTCGCCATCTCGGCGGTGACGACGTTCTTCGACGACGTGTACATCACCGCCGGCTTCCTGTGGCTGCTGCTCTTCTTCGGCGGCGCCATCCTGCCAGCTTGCACGGGCATCTTCATCTCGGTCGTGCCAGCTGAGCACCGCGCGCTCGCGTCCTCGTTCTCCGTCATGATCTTCAACTTGTTCGGCTACGCGCTCTCGCCCTACCTCACGGGGCTCATCATGGAGTGGGTCGTCTCCAAGCAAGGCCAGCCCAACAGCTACTTCGAGCTCTGCGACGAGGCCTGCGCGTACCGCATCGGCTTCCGCTTCTGTCTGTGCTGGTCCGTCTGGTCCGTGCTCTGCATCGGCTCGGCGTGGCGCCTCGCCTCTCGGCAGGCGGAGCAGGCCCGCCAGGTCCAACAATTCTACGCGTCGCAGCGTCCAGCAGCTGCAGTGGCCGAGTGTTGAGCTCCGTCAGGTTCAACCGATATGCAGATTTAGGATTTAGGACAACCATGACAGGATATGTAAAAAGACAACTCGTTTTTCAAAACCTTTTCCCTTTACATGCCAGTGCCAATGCGATCCACCGTGAGAGCGTGGAAGTTCTCGAGGGCGTCGCACCAGCCTTGGATCGACGTCTGGAACTTCTCTTCAGGTTTGCGGTCCAGCAGGACGAGTGTGTGCTGAACCTGGTCGATCCGAGCCTCGATCTTCTTGTCCAGCACCAGCGCAGAGAGCAACGACTCCACTTCGGAAAGAGGGATGCCGTTTAACTCACGCGCAATGTACTGGGTGTCCATGGTGCGGTAGGGCTTGACGATCTTGAGCAGTACTTTACTGCGGATCGTCCGCAGCAGACTGTCGATGTAGTGCTTGATGAACGGGTCGTCCATGATGGCCTCCTGGTTGCGGGTCAAAACCTGCTCGAACGTCTTGATCTGGTCGTGCAGGAACGCCTCCGTCAGTTTGGTCATGGCCACGATCTCCTTGTCTTTTTCGTACGGCTTGGCCTCCTGCGAGTCGAACACGTTCACCTGCGACTCGCTCAGCATGTTGGCCAGCACCAGGTACTTGAGACACTGGATCCTTCGCGGCTCCCCGGCTTCGTCGTAGCTCTTGAAGCCGGAGAAGAAGTCGCTGCGCGCCTTGTCCCACTCGCGCTGCATCATGTACATCTTGCCGCCGCACTCGTGAATGACGCCAATGATTTTCTGCAAAAAATAAAGTTAGAATCCTCTTCCCGCGATCATTTTTTCCGCTTCTTAAGAAAACTTACTGGATGTGCTACGCCGGATTTGGTGCGGAGAGCCTTCTCGTAAATGGACACCAGCTTCTTGTTGTCCTTCTGCGCAGTATACATCTGAATCTGCAGCGCGTACACCTCCAGCAGCTAACACGGCAAATAAAACCTCAATTAGGCAAACTCAACCTCAAAAACAGCCATCCACCACCAACCTGTGAGTTTTTCCGGACTCCGTCGTCCGCGTCTTCATCGCTACACGACGCCAATAGTTCCTTGATAATCTTGCTTAGTCGGGAAAAGTCTCGGATCTCGAAGAGCAGGTTGCCCAGCTTGACGCTGGTCTTGAACCAGAGCCTTTCGTTGCTGGCCTCCTTCAGCGTCTCTAGCGTCGTCTCGTAGAACCTCTGCAGCACGTCCCAGCTCTTGCTGGTGGACACGAAGTCCAGGATGCTGTTGATGCCCTTCTCACCCACGTTGCGCGTCACGGCCGTCTTGGTGTAGCCCAGCAGCTGCTCGTACAGGCGCATGGCCTCGTCGTGCCGTTGCAGCTCGAACAGCAGCTTGACGGACCGCTTGAGCGCCTTGAAACCCCAGTCTGAAGGCTCTTCCTGAAGCTCCAGCACTTGATGCAGAGCCTCCAAGGCCTCCTCCCGAGCAGGAGGCTCCCGCTCGAGCAGCTGCTTGGCCGCGTAGTAGGCGTTCTCGATCTGCACGTGCAGATCGGCGTCCTCCATCTCCTCGTCTTCATCGCTGTAGTCGAAGTCGTACTCCTCTTCCTCCTCCGAGGACACCATGGTTGTCGGTCTATGATACTTTATTGTGGGGAGCTAATGATGCAGATCAAAGAACACCTGCGAGATCTAATGAAAATGTTGTAATATCTGTTGCGTGACCATACTTTATATTCAAGCATAAGATGATAAAGGTGTAGTCATTCCTTGAGATGGCTACACGCTACAGATGAAGCTAGACGTGCCAGTATCCGGCCTGCACCATGAAGTCGGGGTGGAGGGCATGCCAGCCTTGCGCCAGCTCATTGTAAAGCTCTGGGTGAGCGCGTTGGAGCGGAATGGGATCCTGGGTGAGTTTGACAGTGCACGAATGTTAGTAAGCGCACGAAAAAGCTCGATGAGACCGCCAGCTCACCTCAGCGAAGCACACGAAAATGGTGGCAACGGAGCTGCTGAGGACGGCGAGCGGCGTGAGTGCGACGCTGAAGCCGACCAAAAAGCCTAAGAGCGCCACGATCGCTGCAGTCATAATTAAACACAGTATTCAGTTAGCAAACAGCAAGAGGAGTCTTTTGTTGTGGCGTGATCCATCGTACTCGTGCTGGCTTGGAACGTGAGTGCGTCGCTCAACTCGGCGATAGCAGCCCCAAAGCCAGCGCAGACCAGCCCTAGATGCGAAAACGGCAGCACATTCAGTCACCAAGTGGCCAAGAAACGAGGAGCAAGCAAGTGAAACCCACCGACTCCGATCGCTGCGAGCCTGACCACGATCCGAACGAGGTCGTCGTTGATGAGCGCTGTAAAGCCTCGCTGGTGGAATAGCTGTGACACCGCTCTGCCTGCTCTGGTAAAGTTGTAGCCGTAGATCCCGACGTAGACGTACGCCCAGCGATTCAGATACTCCATGATGGACTCCAGTAAAGACAAGATGCACTCGGCAATGCACGCTGCTGCGCTTCCTCTCTTGCGACTGTGTTTGGCCAACTGCACAACATAAATTCTAAGCGTTAGTAAGACTGGCATCGTCAGCTGACGGTCTCAAGTAGTGCGTACCGCATGGAGCGTCTGCAAGATCGCAACGAGGAGCGAACCAAAGCAGATTGAGCCAAATGACGTCGTCATTGCACGTTTCAATGACGCTGTTGTCGTATTCGCAGACTCGGTGCTGTACCAGAACGCTGCGACGACCCCTGCGACGGCCGTGTGCACGACGTTCTTGAACACTTGGATCCCCCAGTAGAAAGACAGCAGCAGGAGCGCATACGCCCAGCCGAACTTTCCTGCCGGTGATTGACTGGATGCAGACGTAGTCGAGCCCGAATTTGCGTTGGAAATATGGCTGGCGACTCCAAGCACCGCTAGGCTCCACAGTACAACCCAGAGAATCTGCACGATGGCGAACACCATTGAAGTGAGATAGACCGCCTTGTGCTTGGCAATGGCAGCCTCGGCAACACGTAAGTGGGCGACTGCAAGCGGGATGCGGTGCTTCACGGCGCGAACGTAACACCAGTTCAACACTACAATGACGGCGCCAACACCGACGAGGAAGAAGTTGCTAGTTGCGATGCCAAGAGCAGCGATCGCTAACGCCACCCCCACGTTGCACCAGAGCACGAAAAGGATCATGCCCTGAGCGTGCGCCGAAATGAACTTGACCATCATCACTGCTAGGGCCATCGCCAATACTGCCATCCCCGAGGCGAAGCCAACCAAAGATTTCACGGTATTATCTGAGAGCGAGTCGTGCAGTTCATCGTTTTGTTTCACTGCTGTGGCTCCCAACGTGGCGGTGAGGACAAAAATGATGCCAACGTTTAGCAGAAAGAGGATCGCGAACGGCCAGTCCTGGAATCGCTTCTCGGCAATCTCTCTACAGCACACGGACAGCATAAGGATCAGGACGTTGGTGGTGAATGCGTATTCTTCTAGCTGCTCCACGTACGGCTTGATGGGGCTCACCGTTGGGGCGATGGGGCTCACCGTTGGGGCGTTTTGAGTGCACGATTCATCAACCCTGGTGAACAAGAGTGGAGTTGTTAGTGCTAGCGCGCTATGTGGCAGTTGGCAAAGGCCGTCGTACGGTGTGATCATGCTGCGTTGTGGTCCAAGGGCTGTAAGGTTCCTTGGTCGGCGGGGGGAAATATGTGCAAATGAAAGCGTGTGTGCTCCTATGCTATTTTCTGGAACACGCAGACGCAAGCGAAACCCCCGTGTTCCCTGTTTGACTTGAGCTCTTGAAGTTGAAGTGATTCAAAAATGAAAGCTGGGGCTCCCTCTGACCTCCTGTGCAGAAATGCTGGTAGTTTCGCTGGCAAGTGTGTGCGCTTTCGAACTCAACATCCTGTCATATTGGAGAGATATCGCGTGCCGGTGTGACTGATAGTTCCCGGCCAAGAGTTCAATACAGAAATCGTCAAGAATTGCTACTGGCAATTTCTATTAAATTTGCGGGTAAAACCAGTGGACTTCTCCCGGTAGACGATGATAGTTGAATGGCTTTCGAAATCGCTGCATTCAAAGTCCTCGGAAAGGTACTTCAACGGTAAGTATGTGTGCAACCCTTTCGTTCGCATCTGTGATCGACTCTTGCACTGCCTTTTGCTCTGACTTCGGTTGTGAACTCACACGGCTACCCGCACTCTCTCTCAGCCGCTTGGCACGTGATACGTTGTCTGCCAGAGCATTCAAGAACTCGAAGTGGGGGATGCACCGCTTGAAGCAGCGCGTTCTTGATTAATCAATCCTCGGCAGGTGTTGCCGTTGAAGCTGGCATCCAGTGGTCTCAGGTCATCTACACCATCTGGAATTAATCTCCAGCAGGAAAAAGGACTTCCCGCAACATGCAGCACCGGCACAACGCGATCCAAGCCCTTCGCTTTGACTCAACCTCGGTGATGTTTTGTTTCCCGGCGAGCAGCGCGACTGATGTCGCGTTAGCATAGCGCGCAGGAGAACCAGTCGAGGCGGCAATTTGCATTGCTTTGGTCTGTTCGAAATGCACGCGCTGTGTGGAAGTTCGCGTTCACGATTTGCTGTGAGGTTTCTATCCGCCAGCTGCTGTCCGTTTGACCGGCAAAGTGCAACCAGTGTCGGTCGTGAGCTCCACGAGACATCCAGCTCCACGACGCGCCGATCCCAAAGTTATCTTACGCCTTGCTGCTTCCCGGCTTTCGTCATCATAGCTCCGATGAAGCGACTGGAGCTGCATTGCTTTGGTCCTGCCATTCTCGGATTTGCCGTCTCCACTCGACAACAACATTCGCGAACCAAGCATGACGGAATCGCCGTCGCACACCGAGTACTTGGAGAAGGACCCGCAGCGGGCCCAGCGTCGCTGCGGCTGCTGCTCTCTCGGATGGGGTCTCGTCGTCACGGGCGCCTTCATCGCCGTGATCGCGCTGCTCTACGGCACGGTGGTGCCGGCCGTGGTTGACAACGCCGTCAAGGACGGCGTGGTGACTTGCAACGCTGCGGACGGCGCCGAGGAGAGCTACATGGATCCGTACGGAGACTGTGAGGACTGCACGCCGTACCACTACAGCCTGCACATGATGAACGCCACCAACGCCGAGGCCTACCTGACCGGTGAGGCCGACACCCTGCAGGTCCGCGAAATGGGCCCCTACACGTACCGCCGCCACCAGCTCAAGCTCGACGTCGAGTTCTTGGACGACGGCAATCGCGTGAGCTACAAGCAGTACACGTACCACACGTTCGTGCCGGAGCTGAGCTGCGATGGGTGCTCGGACAGCGACGAGGTCACGGCCTTCGACTCGGCCTACATGAGCGTCGTCGCACAGGCCGGCGGCGAGGCGGCGTTCCTGATGCGCCTCGCCATGGGTTCGTTCGCCTCGACCAGCAACGTGAGCGCCGTGGCCAGCGTCGTGGCCGAGAACGGCCCGCAGATGATGCGCTGGGTGAACGGCCTCAACTCGATGGACCCGGAGGCCATGAAGACGGTGAGCAACAATAGCGCCGTGCTGACATTCCTCGCCACCGGCCCCGCTGCCATCGCCGACATGGACTTGACGGGCTTCGCGTACAACGGACTCTTCGCCAAGCGGACGGTCTCGCAGTGGGCGCTCGGCTACCCGAGTCTGCTCGCCGGCCTGGGTCTGGGCTCCAACTACGTCAATGTGTGCGCTGCAACCGGCGGCCTCAACGAGCAATGCGCGGCCTGCGCCACCAGCACCAGCGACGAGTGCCTCGCGATCTGGGGAGAATGCAACCGCTGCGCTCGGGGCGCCAGGGTCGTGGCCGTCAACGACGAGACCTGCGCCATCATTGAGGCCGCCTACGCCGCTGCGTATGGCGCCGAGGAGGCCGTCAGCTTCGCCGCCAGCACGTGTCAGCTGTGCAGCTCGCTTGGATTGTGTGCCGCCCCGCTGCCGGGCATCGTCGAGTCCAGCGGCCGTGACTTCTCCAAGACGGCCCCCAACGCCACTACGCTGGTCGAGTACACGCTACGCACGGGCTGCGACGACGAGGACTTCATCAACGAGTACGAGCAGTACGACGGCTACACGGCCACCGCGCTATGGGCGGACCTGGGCGAGCGCCGGAACCCGACGCTGGAGGAACTGGCGGCTTTCGCGACGTACGGCAACTGCGCGGCGCCGGCTTCCAACGTGACGTGCAGCCCCGTGCGTGGCAACGACGCCACCAGCATCGCCCCGGGCGGCGTGAGCATCTCGGGTTTCGAGGACGAGGTCTCGCTCGAGAGCTTCAACATCTACCTGAGCCAGGGCCGCCAGAACGTGACGCTGTTCAACCAGCACGAGGAGGTCGAGTACGAGGGCATCACGCTGCACCGCTTCCGGCCGTCGGCTGAGCTTCTCACGGGCACCGACGCCAACACGGCCATGGGCACGGCCACGCCGGTGGATGGCGTGCAGTCGGTGGCCTTCACGGTGGGCTTCCTGGCTTACGTTTCGTACCCCATGTTCCTGTACGGCAACGAGTCGCTCACGTCGAGCGGCGTGCAGATCACCATGAACGACGGCGTGCAGGTGGACCAGGACACGCTGTACGACAGCGCCGGCACGCTGCAGAACACGTACTCGGACAAGTACGAGACGTTCCTGGACATCGAGGCCGGCACGGGCAAGACCATGCGCGCGTACAAGCGACTCATGGCGTCGTACGCGCTGTCGCCGTCCCGACGCAACAGCTCGCTCGCCATGAGCGACGTGCTGTACCCGGGTCTGCCGACGGAGGTGGTGATCCCCATCTACTGGGGCCAAGAGGGCTCGACCATCACGGACACGCGCGTGGACGCCTACGACTCGCTCTCCACGCTGCTGGGCTCGCTGCTGCCCGTGCTCATCGTGGGTATCATCGCGGGCGTGGCACTCGTGGCCATCGGCGCCTTCTTCGTGCGGCGCTATCGGCAGCAGGTCATCAAGGCGTAAGTGCGCTGTAGTTTTGAGGTATCATGGAAAATGTAGGAGGAGGCAGGTAGAGGTGGGAATACCATTTGTGCCTGCAGATCGACGCGACCACTTTAGTAATCTCCGTTCCCTTCCGGCACCGCAGCATGCAAGCAACTGATGCACGCAGGAAAAAAAACACCAGTTCTCCAGTCAGAGCACATGGGTTGTCGAGCAGCAGACCAAGGGATAACTTAGCAGTTCTTGCAGGCGAGATGCTGCTCTGGTCGCTGTGGAGATCACCGCGAAGCAACAGGAGGGGGTATAGCCATTTGTACTTGTAAAGACCAGCGCTACCTCACACACGAGTGCTGCCACTTAGACCACCATCACCATCTTAAACTTCGACACCACTATCGGCGTCGACCGCTCGTCTGAATCGAGAGCCACCGCACGAAGAAGCCTTCTCTGCTTTCTCGTGATGGCGAAGTGCACTTCGTGGAGCTCCTCCATCGGTTGAGAGTGCTCATCGCAGGGGTTCAGCAGAGAGCTCGCGCATTGATGACTCGAGATCGCGGATTTCTCGGATACCGCAGAACCTGCAGTGCCATCGTCGGGTCTCTTTGCTCCGGCGCATCCCGCCTGTCTTGGCAACAACGGCGCTGTTGTCGTTGTGTTGGCACAGCTACTGCTACAAGAGAATACTGGCAGGATTTCCAAGGTATCGGCGTGGGTGTCGCGATGGGCGTGCTGCTGTAGCTCTGGGCTGCATTGCGAGCATCGAGCGTCGGCGTCAGATTTAGCGGCCAGATCTTAGGCTGCCCCGGCGCTGCGCAGTCGCTGACAGATTTCCATCACAAACTACACTTCGCGTTTGTATGCCGGATCTTTGCTTTCCTGGATGGTGTTCATGCTTGGCTGCACTTTCATGCGAGACTCGTGTGTGCTGCGACCCTGCTCGACGTGTTGACAAGCACAGCGGTGCAGTTATTACCTTTACGCATCACAGTTGCTTCACGGCAACATGTGATCGCGGAGATCGACACGACGTGGTCTCGTCGCGCGGGTCTTGAAGTTCGTCGGCGGTGATCCTGAAGGTGGAGCTCCTGTACCGATTCCCTCGCAGTTGTTTTACAGTCTTCAGCTCGCTTGCCGTCTTGCCGACCACGTAAGACTCCGAGATGCCACACCCATTGTCCTCGCCTTCAGCCGCTTTTTCAATTCCGACAGCAACTCCACCTGCGCTGGCCACTGCAGCCAACTCCATGGCAAAGTGCTCTGCCGGCGGAGATGGCGCGAACCTCGTCCATCTTGTCTGGCGTGTCGGAGGGCAGTACCACCGCGGCGCCTTCCCGCGCAAACGAGTCTGGCGGCCCGACGTGACTACACCGTAGCGTACGATGACTGACTTCTACATTTGCACGCCCCGACAAGTGCCGACCAGAAGCCCCAGCGCGCGACTTGAGCTCTGCTGCTGCTGCTCACTGCGGAATTTGCCGTCTAACACCGACCTCCACTTCTTCCGTCTCCGTCTGCGCTAGCCATGGCGGTAGCTACCCCCACGTCTCACGATTTCGAGCACTTCGAGAAGGCCTCGCCCAACGTCGTCCCCAAGCTCGAAGAGAACTCCGCCAAGCAGCGCCGCTGCTGCAACCCCAAGATCTGGGCCATCGTGCTCATGGTCGTGGGCTCGCTCACCACCATCATCGGCATCCTGTGCGGCACCGCCCTGCCCGCGTACGTCAACTCGGCCGTGGACGACCAGGTTGTGAGCTGCTCCGACTCGGAGGTGGCCAAGGAGACCTACCTGGACCCGTACGGAGACTGCGACGACTGCTCGCCGTACTACGTCTCGCTTTACATGCTCAACGCCACCAACGCCGAGGACTACCTGGCCAGCAACGCCAAGCTGCAAGTCCAGGAGATGGGACCGTACGTCTACCGGCGCCGCGAGATCAAGCTTGACGTGACCCTGTCGGACGACGCCTCCACCGTCACGTACAAGACGTACACGTACCACACGTACGTGGCCGACAGGAGCTGTGACGGCTGCTCCGACTCGGACGAGATCGTGAGCTTCGACACGGGCTACTTCAGCGTCGTGGCGGCCACCGGCGGCGAGGCCAATCTGCTGACTGCCGTGGCCGCGGGCTCCTTCGCCGCCTCGAACACGAGCAGTATCGCTGCAACCATCGAGCAGTACGGCGAGCAGATGATGCGATGGATGAACGGCCTCAATTCGCTGGACCCCGTGGCCATGAAGACGGTGACCAACAACAGCGCCGTGCTGAGCTTCCTCACTACTGGCCCGGCCGCCATCGCCGACCTGGACCTCTCGGGCTTCGCGTACAACGGGCTCTTCGCCAAGCGGACGGCGTCGCAGTGGGCGCTGGGGTACCCGAGTCTGCTGGCCGGCCTCATCCTGGGCTCCAACTATGTCGGCGCCTGCGAGTCCACCATGAACGCCGAGTGCGCGGCCTGCAGCGGTGACGACTGCCTCGCCATCGCGGCCGACTGCGCGCAGTGCACCAAGGGTGCGGCGGTCGTGGCCATCAACAACGTTACGTGTGCCACCATCGAGGCCATCTACGCCGCCGAGTACGGTGCCACGGAGGCCGCCAGCTTCGTCGCCACCACGTGTGGGCTCTGTGAGAGCTTGGGGCTGTGCGCCGCACCGCTGCCCGGCATCGTCGAGAGCTCCGGCCTGGACTACTCGACGACCGCGCCCGACGTGTCGACGCTCAGCGCGTACATCAAGCGCACGGGCTGCGACGACTTGAGCAAGATCGGCACGTACGTCCAGTACGACGGCTTCACGGTGGCGCCTGTGTGGGCCGACCTGGGCGAGCGCCGCAACCCGACGCTGGCCGAGCTGATCGCGTTCTCGAGCTACGCCAACTGCGAGTCGCCGGCCGCCAACGTCACGTGCTTCGAGGTGTCGGGCACGGACGGAACGGCGCTCAAGCCCGGCGGCGTGAGCATCAACGGCATGGCTAAACACACGACGGCCGACTCGTTCAACTCGTACACGGGCGCGGCGGAGATCTACATCACCATCTCCAGCACGGACAGCACGGTGGACTTCAACGGGGTGTCCTTGCACCGCTTCGGCACGCCGTCCGACATCTTCGACTACACGGAGGACAAGGCCGACATCGGCACGGGCGTGCCCGTCGACGGCGTGCAGCAGCTGAGCTTCGTCACGGGCTTCCTGTCGTACATGTCCGGCCCGTTCTTCATCTACGGCGACACGGCGCTGCTCGAGGCTGTGGAGATGACCAACGTCAACGGCACCGTCATGACGGCCGACAGCATGTACGACTCGGACGGCAACCTCGTCGACAGCGTCCAGAGCGCGTACGGCACGTTCGTGGACATCGAGTCCGGCACGGGCCAGACCATGAGCGCGCGCAAGCGGTCGCAGGTGTCGTACGCGCTGGCAGCCTCGACGCTCGCGAGCAACGCGTCCATGAGCGACCTGCTGTGGCCCACGCTGCCCACCGAGGTGGTGCTGCCCTCGTACTGGGTGCAGGAGGCCGGCGAGGCCAAGGACAGCGTGCTGGACACGTTCAAGAGCACGCTCACGCTCGTCAAGACGTTCCTGCCGGGGCTCATCGTGCTGCTCATCCTGGGCGTGCTGGAGGTCAGCGGCGGCGTCTTCCTCTGGCGCCGCCACAAGCAGAAGCTCATGAGCCGCCGCTCCCTCGTCTACTAGCTGTACATATCCGATACATGTAGCAAACCAAGTGAGTCCCTCGTAAGAAGCTTTGAAATCGAAACTCAACCAACTGCACCAACCTCTTGTCTGCCGTCGGGCGAATCGAGATGTGAGCGACTGACAACGGGCTCCGGCCGCCTGGGGTGGGGTGATAAACATCGGGCGATTGCGGCTCGCAAGCGCCGGCGTAAGCAGCAGCGCCTGTGACTCCCCTGCGTTCAACGTCGTTCAGGTGTGCATGTATTACAGGCGCTACGGGGGGCTCGGCCGTCTACTTCCTCGCTGCCTCGATCCTGCCCACGACGGCGTACTTGCCTTCGAAGCGCTTGATCCAGTCGTCCAGCGTCTTGCGCTGCTCGGGCGTGAGCTCGGCGATCGACGGGTTGGCGAGCGCGTCCTCCTCCAACGACATGCAGGCCAGCGCCCGGGACGCATCTCGGCCGGCGAATTGGCCGTACATGCCGTCAGGGCCGTAGAACTCCAGGCCGTTCATGGTCACGTCGTACAGAATGCCGTCGATGCCCACCAGGATGACCTGGCGCGGGTTGTCCACGCCGTTGAAGGGCAGCAGCTCCTCGAGCGTGAGCCGCAGACCGGCGTCCACCAGCCGCCCCACGTTCGCGTACTTGTGCTCATCGCTCCGGAACTTGGCCAGCCACGCGTCCAGCGCCTCCAGCTGCTCTGGCGTCAAGTCATCCAGCGCCAGCGTGGCGAGCGCCTTGGCGTCGTCCAATTCGCCCAAGGCGAGCGCCCGCGTGACGTCTTTGCCCGCCAGCGCCGCGAGCTTGCCCGAGGCTCCGTACAGTTCTCGACTGGCGCTCACATCGTAGACTTCGCTCTTGACGGAGATGTAAATGGGGCCTTTGCCGTCCGCTCCGCCATTGAAGGCGGCGAGCTGCTGTAACGTGAAGTGCTGACGAGACGGCGGCCCGTTCGACGCGCTGCCTCGCCTGCCGCCAGAAACCGGCAAGGAGTTGGGGCCGGTCGGCGGCGTGCCCACTGCGTTGCCCATGCTATCGTCGGAGGACGGATCACTGCTGCTGTCGAGCTGGCCGGTTGGTTTCTGCGGCTGCAACGCGAGCGTCGGTTCCTGGCAATGGCAGTCGTGCGGATGGATACGCGGAGCACTATACATAGTGATGACCATGAGCATGAGGAAGTGCAGCAGGAAACCACCGCTGTCGACACGAGCACGACGTTAGCAGGACTCTCTCTTTAAAATGCGAAGCTCTTACAACCACGGACGTCAACTTGTGGCCTCTCAATTCTACTTGACGAGCTTGCCCACGACTGGGTACTTCTCCTTGAACTTGTCCTCCCACTTGGTGAGCGTCTCCTGCTGCTGCTCCGTGATGCTGTCCAGCGTCGGGTTGTCCAGGTACTCGTCCAGGAAGGACATGCAGGCGAGCGAGCGGGAGCAGTCGCGGCCCGCGAACTGCTTGTAGCCGCCGTCGGGGCCGTAGTGCTCCAGTCCGTCCAGCGACACGTCGTAGATGTTGCCGTTGACGGCCACGTAGACGATCTTGCGCGGGTTGTCGACGCCGTTGAAGGGCCGCAGCTGCTCGAGCGTCAGATCTCGGCGACGCAACACGCGCCCCACGTTGGGGTAGCTGTTGTAGACGGAGAACTTGGTGACCCAGTCGTTGAGTGTCTCCTTGTCCATGAAGCTCAGGTCGTCCAGGACCTCGCTGTCCAGGTCCTCCTTCTCGAACGACATCTTGGCCAGCGCACGGGACGCGTCCCGGCCGGCGAACAGGTGGTAGCCCTCGCCTGGGCCGTAGAAGTCGCGCTTGCGACTCACGTCGTACACCTCATCCAGCACGGCGATGTAGATGGGGCGGCCATCTTCTCCGTTGAAAGGCAGCAGCTCCTCGGGCGTGAAGAAGCGACGATCCACGGGCTTCTCGCGCTCGGCCTTGAGCGCCTCCTGCCGCGCCTTGGCCGCCTCGTACGCGCGCTGCTGAGCCGCGTCGGCCCGCGCGTTCAGGTACTTGACGGCCATCACGGCGGCCACGGCCACGCCGGCGCCCACGAACACGTTGCTGTCGGCGTTGGCCAGGAACTCGAGCATCTTGGCGGACTCGATCGACTTGCACTCGACTGGCTTGAACCAAGAATGAAGATGTGCTGGCGACCCCAGTTTTTCCGGAGTCGAACTGTGCCAGCTTTGAACCTGATGTTGATGCTATTTCAAAGGTTACAAGAAACAAAAACAAAGTTTAACTAGACATTATAATCCAAGTATCTGATACACAAGGTTATTAAAAATAAACCGATCCGCTTTCAAATTAGGCGCCTACGTCACTCTGTCGAACACCGAAATCAGCGACTGTGGACACCTCGACTGTCACCTCGTCGCTATCGCGTTGGAGGTGCCTTCTTCGTTTAAGGAAGACGTTTCAGGCGGTGGAAGCAGAAGCAATGATAACGCGGCTCGTCAGGTAGCACTCCACTGCCTCTTTGACAGAGCCGCCTACGTATACTTCTTGCTCGAGCCGCCGAACGCACTCAGGTCCACCAACTCCGGGGCGAACAAGCCAGCAGAAGCGAAGCCCATGAACCAGGCGAACGGCCCGAGGAAAGGCACCTGCTGCATGTAGCAGAACACGAGTCCGAATCCCAGTCGCGCGGCGTCACTCCCGCTCTGGTGCCAATCCCGCTGCTCTGTGGGACTGTCGTGCTCCTCGCTGTCGATCTCCATGTCGGTGAGCAGATCGGTGCTGACGTTGGGGTCGCCGTCCTTGGCTGCCGATTTGAGGCGCGCAATGATCGGGTCGAACAGCTCGCGGATCATGGTGCGCGAGTCCAGCCACATGTGGACGAGCTGCAGCGCTCCGTTGCGTGTTGCAGGGAAGACGAAGGCCACGAAGATAGGCACGAGGAACGCCACCTCCATGTGTCGAATGCTGCCGTCAGCAGAGGAAAGCCCCAGTCAGCTACTTAGCAAGAGGGAATAGCCACGATTTACGCCTAGAGCAACGTACCGATAGCCAAACTGTGCGATGGGGATCAGCACGCCAAGAAGAGGCTTTGCCACCAGCGCCACGAGTCCGAAGCCCAGTTGACGCAGTGCGAAGCGCATCAAGTGGCGGACGTACTCCCAGTCCCAGTAGATCGCTTTTTTCTGCAGGTCACAAGCACCGCATCAGCAGGCACATCGATCAGCCAACCTCCGTATTAGCAACGTCCAGCACCGCTTCACTGCACCTTCCGGATCGCCTTGGCGAGTTCCGCGTCGCGCGTGGCGAGCCCCGCGAAGAAGGCGTTCTCGAACATGTTGACGCTGAAGTAGCGGCACACGCCGACGAGCAGGAACGGGACTGTGGAGGCGGCCGCGTAGCGGAAGGCGCGCACAGTATTCTCCACCGTCTCGGGGCTAAGGAAGAGCATGCTGATCCACTCGATGGGCAGCAGCAGCACGTGCAGCACGAAGGCCAGCACGAAGGCCATGATCAGCAGCAGCTTCATGCTCCTGTGGGCAAACGAAGATATACAGCTGTTAGACTTGGAGATGGTACGGCCAATTGCAGCTTTCGACGTCACCTCCAAAACTCCTTGCGCACTTCATCGTCCGCAAGCGCTCGGAACGTCCCCGTTGCTACGTTATACCAAGCGTTAGAGAGGGAGAGCGACATGGATGGATGCAGAGAACACATAGCTACCCACCAGCGGCCACCACGCCGTAGATGAAGCGCTTGCTGCGTGCCACGAGCTGCGGCTTTGGCGGCGTCTTAGACTTAGACTTGAGCTCTGTCATGGCTGATACGCGAATGATCTGTGACAGCAGTTGAAGCCAGCGCTTGGCGAAAATAATATAATAAAAATATACTGTGTATTGAATTTATTGAATAATTATTATTGGGGTTTTCCGAGTCCAGTTATATTCCAATATGAGCCAATTATTATTGTATTTTTCCTCTACCACCCGTTCCTCGAGCCCAACGTCCGCTAGCCACTAATTCCTCGCGCTGCCACGAGAGCTTGGCCGCAAGTGCTCTTATTATCCTTTTGGACCAACAACAGCCATGACGACCCGCCAGCTCTGCGCCTTCTACTTCGCCGACCTCGGCAACACCGTCTACAAGTGCAACAAGTGCGGTACCAACCGCAAGCAGGCAAAAGGGTCGGGCTACAGCAACCTTGTCAGCCATCTCATCGCCAAGCACCCTGCGTATACAGCCGAGATCGAAGAGTTCCAGTGCAGCCATACACCACGATGGACGGCTTTGGCTTCGTCGACGAGCGGATTGTTCATCTCTTCAAGTGGATGGACTGGGTCGTCGACCGCAACCTACCACTCGCAGAGGTTGAGAACGTCAAGACCCGCGCGATGGTCTCTATCGGTCCAACAGCAGCTAGAACGCTCAAGAAGTACATGCGGCACGTGGCCGCCAAGGTCGGTGCCTTAATCGGTGGAGAGATGGGGGAATCGTTCGGGCTCATGCTGGACGGGTGGACTAGTCACTTATTTCACTTCCTCGGTGTCTACGCTGTCTACATAGTCGGTGACGAACGTCATCTGCGCCTCCTCGCGTTGTCGCCGATGGATGACGGGCAATCAGCGGATGCGCATGTCGCCCACCTGGCTCAGGTTCTTGGTGTTTACAACAAGACGCTTACAATGGTGCGGTTTATTGTCGGAGACAACTGTTCGCCAAATCAGAGCATGGCTACAAAGCTCAAGATCCCATTGGTCGGTTGTGCCAGTCACCGGTTTAACCTCGCGGTTAACCGGGTTCTGGAGGAGTACAAAGATCTGATTGATCAGATTCAGACTCTCATGATTACCCTGCGACATGTGAGCAACGCCACGGAGCTCGATAAAGCAACTAAATTGAAGCCTATCAAGAGCAATGCTACTCGCTGGTCGTCCGTCTTCAAGATGCTCAAGCGCTACATGGAGATCCGCGACGTGGTGCAGACGATAGGAGCTGTAGAAGATTTTGTTCCTCGTGGTGCAGCACACCGCCGCATCGTTGTCCTGGTTGAGAAGCTGGCTGAGCTTGACAGTGTGTGTGTGAAGCTCCAAGCTGAAACGCGCACGCTGGCTGAGGTTCGATTGCTATTCGATGCCTGCATCGCAAAGTACCCGATAATGGCAAGCCATCTTGCCGCCAGCGCCAACATCGTACACAGCATAGCGTTCGAGTCGGCGGTCGTTAAGTTGCAGAACGACCTGCCGCTTGTCGCCGCCGAGCAAAAGAGTCTGGAGCCGTTCATTCTTCCGCCGAGTGCCGCTACGAGCATCGTCTCGGCTCGCAAGGTCGACTTCGCCACCACCATCCTGCGCAAGGCGAAGAAACCGCGACGTTCGGAGCGAATGGCCGTGCAGTACGACAAGCTGGCGGCGCAAGTGCCCCCAACGAGCAACAGATGTGAACGGCTGTTCTCCGTTTGCAAGCTTGTGCTCACGGACTTGCGTGGCTCGCTCTTACCAGCGAACTTCGAGATGATAATGTTCTTGCGTGCTAACCGTGAGCTCTGGAACGAAGCTTCCCT